>PNEQ01016960.1:12584-36370 GCA_003012365.1 Medauroidea extradentata
CGCCCACCGCCAATCAGTGTAAGGCAGCTGCTCTGATAACCGGCAGCCAGGCCAATAGGAAACCTGCCGTAACATGCAGGAGCCAAACAGACCCGGGGCTGGCATCAACAGTCTCGAGCAGCCAATGAGCTGCGAAGTTCGCCAATACCAAACGAGCCGCCACGTCATTTCGCGTCTGTATTACTATTTAGTCTGTGGTCATACGATACACAATTTTGTCAGGGCGTTTTTTAAAATAATGTACCGTTTGCTAGCCAAAAAATTTTTTTCCTTCATTTTGGCTTATTTTGACAGGAAAATATGTGATATTTCAGGGGCAGAAATCTAAAAATCCGTTTGCTGTATTGCAACAGAGATATTCAGGTACACACCATGATTAGAGATGATGGTTTATCGTGGGAAAACTTGACTGTTTGCTGGGTTTCAACATACGTTAAGCTTAACAGAAGATTACTGACTTTCGCTTGTACGTAGAGCTGTTACCCTATTTGACTAAGCCAATAAGAATACCGCTGTTGTAATATTTGACGCCTGTTATTGGTCTGCAGACAGCTACGTTGTGTCAGACGTACATTGTCCAATCATGAGTGTTGCAATTAACTACAACAGTATCAAGGGTATGTTGACGCTAAACATTTCCGCGATATACCATCATTAGAGATGATGGTATATCGCGAAAATGTTTTGTGTTATCATAGCCTTGAAAACACTGACACAACGTAGCTGCCTGCAGACCAATAACATGCATCAAATATTAAAATAGCGGCATTCTTATTGGCTCAATCAAATAGGGCAGTAGCTCCACGTACAAGCGAAAAGCCAGTAATCTTTTGATAAGTTGAACGTATGTTGAAGCCTAGCAAATAGTCAAGTTTTTCCGCGATAAACCATCATCTCTAACCATGATATGTAAGTATTAAAACTGTAAGCATGAATTTTTGATACATGTGTATTAATTTACGTTAAAAAAATTATCGAAACCTCAGCAAAACTAAAAAGCAAGGCCTTAACGTACTTTAAATGATATCCTAACCAGACATCACTCATTCGCGATGGGTAGAGATGATTGTTTATCGCGGGAAAACTTGACTGTTCACTGGGTTTTTACGAACTTTCAGCTTATAAGACTATTATTGGCTTTCTGAGCTGTTACCATATTTGACTGAGCCAATAAGAATCCTGCTATTGAAATATTTGATGGCTTATCGGTCTGGAGATAGCTATGTTCTGTCAGACGTGCATCAGACAATCATAAATGCTGTAAGTTACTACAGCGTTTTCAAGGGTAGCCTATGTTGGCACAACAATTTTTCGCTATATACCACCATCTCTAGAGTTTTCGAATAATCTTGTAACGTCCGAATCTGTACTCAAAGATCGGTGGCCCAAGACAACGCTGCCAAATTATCAGTACTGCCAAATTAACCAAGTCTCGTATACTAAAAAAATACGATCACTTGAGACCGAGAAATTTCGCGGTTTACTCATATTACTGCATACATATAACTCGCTGCTAAGTACACTGCTTCTGACAATGTGTCGGGATCCACGATGCGGCCAGCATTTTACTTAATTTTTATTTGGTTAACACCTTCAAGGAGGCGTAGAATAGGTCGAATACGTGCATCATTTGGAGCTATTTCAATCCTATACGCCTAGTTTACCAAACCAGCGGCGTCATTTCAGGTTTTCTTGGGGGGGGGGGGGCAAGATTAATTTTTTCGGTGGCAGTAACCGTGTTGCATCTTTTTATTAATTATGCATGTATAAATGAGAAAGTTTAATAATAAAACTTCAGTTCTATGTACTTAAGTTAGCATTATTTAATTAACAAAATATAAAAAATATATTTTATACACATAAAATTCTAAACCTAGGGAGAGGGCATCCCCCCCCCCCCCGCAACCACTAAATTACACCTCTGTCCCAAACCTTTCCTTTACAGAAAAAAACGCGAAATTTACATGCTCTTTGATAGTACAAAATTCAGCGAGGAAATCTTTAATTTCCGTTATATATGTTCTGTGAGCTTACACTAGGACGTGTGTCAGTTCGTACTAAGTCCACTGCGACGGCGCACAGGTGCGGGAGTGAGCCAAGATGGCCGCGGTCACGTGACGCAAGTGTCGTCAGCTCGCCTGTGAGTTATTTCTTCATCGAGGCTCGAGGGGGACCCACAGAGAAACCACGCACACACACACACACGCTTACATAGAACGTAATAGGGACGTTCCGTAGTCGCGGCATGCGCCTCTTTTAACTCCCCCTCATGACAGTTTTCTCCCCGTCGTCGTCTGAAAACTATCAATCCATATTCACGACCCGTCGCCCGTCGACCGCTTCCCCCCTACACCCCTCTTCTACCTCGCGCTTCCGTTCCACTGCGTGCGCAACGTGTGGCCCCCTCCCCTCCATTTCAAAAACCTTCCACTCTCCTCTACGCCACCTTGCGAGCCCCGAAACCGTTACTAACTCCCCTTCTTCCAACCTGTCATAGACCCGTCTTAACCCAAGCCACACGGAGAAACAATGGACCACGCTGCTAAGCTACGGACGTCCGTGACGAACGCACTGGGTGACACGTACGTCGTCGGTTTTATTTTCCCGCTTAGCCGCGGGAAGGGGCGGTGAGGGATTGCAAAGGGAGGGGAAGATCTAAGGAGAAGTAATGTAGGGGGAGGGTTGAGCAGGTGGTTTTATTAATAAAGGAGTGGTGGAGGGTCTCCTGGGTAAGTGGTGCCAACAATGGAACCTGGCTGCAACGTATCGACGTGTGTTCATTCACAGTCTCTGGTCTGCGTGTCTCTCTTCCCCCTCTCTGTCTGGCACACGCGGCTCGCGCCAGGCGACACGTAATCTAGGAGAAGACAATGCCCAACTGTACTTTTCTTTTGTTTCGCTCCGCAGGCGATATTCAAGCAGCTGATGGTGATTTAAGAGCTCTGCCCGGAGATTCCCTTTGTTCCGTTCCGATAGACGCCGCATTTTATTCTGTTAACTTTTTTTTTCTCTTCCTTGTATAAATATATACGCTGGAAATGGCGCGCTGTTCTTTTGTTCAGGGGCAAGGACTTTTCGCAGGTTTTGGTGGTAGCTAGTGGCGATAGGGGCGGGGCAGAGGAGGTAGGTGGGGTTTTTCTTTCTCTCTACACCGGCCGTGATTCGTTCTCCTAGGTCTGGATTTATTTCTGTCCGGTGAAACATATCATTCATGAGTTTGTTTCTGTGCAGTTGCCTGACTGCGGACAGCGCTGCTACAACAAACACGACTTAATAACCATCACACTTAAACGTAAGGGGGGAGGGGAGGATTTAGAAAATTTGAAGAGTTTATCTGTAACGACAACCCGTACAACATCAGTAACGGTTTTTTTTTTAACAAGAATTGTTAATAATTTTTTTTTATTTGTCTAGAAAATTAACAATATTGTGGAATAGAAAAGCTAAAGGAGCTAAGTGCCAAACATATGTTTTCACATAAAAGGCAAAACAGTGTTGAAAGAGCCTGTGGACGTATGGGGACGGCGATCAGTCCTCACAAAATCTGTCAGGAAAATTACTGAGACTTAATTTTTCAGTAATATATTGGCATCGACACCTACTTCATTTTGATGTAAGAAATTCAATTTGGTCTTTTATGGCACTTAGCTCCTTTAGCTTTTCCACTCCACAGTTAAACTGAATGGATTTTTTTTTATGAAATCACACTTTTATAACACATTGAACTGCACCTTGTTCGTATCCTAAATGAGATAACAACAGAAATTATTTGTAACTTGAAAAATACATTGAAACATTATTAGGATACAATAAACGACTTCTAACTCTCATACGTTCTTATAGCATTCGAAATTGGCTAATAGTTGAGGCAACACCCTGGAACACTTTGTGTCAGTAATAAAGAAGTTAGAATGCAGCCACAAACATGGCTCTCCAGTGCGTTGCCAACGAGTAAACGACATCCTACTTTTCACATAATGTCTGTACATTTGGGGCATTCTGATGACTTTTACTATTTGTGTGTTGCAAGTATGTAATCTAAGACCACACTCACACGAAACGTCTTAAACAAGCCAAATTGAACACATTCGGCAGCCATATTTGATGAAGTCTTTTGTATTGTATTTATTTCCGTCCATGGGACTATACAATTTATGATATAGGACATGTCATATGGATGGTCCACACTAATAAAAACCACATTTAAGAAAAAAATTTCAATCACAAATAAATACAATTAAGAACCAATTTTAAATTTAACGTTTAAACTGAATTACAAGTTTCAAAAGTTTTAAATTAAATTTCTAAAAAATTTTAATACTGTTCTTTAAACTATTTCTATTACAGTTTTGATGCTGGAAGCTATATTAAGCTAAATGATCCAATATATATTAATCCAGGGAACAATAACATACGCTCCCTAAGGATCTGAAAACAGACTTTGAATTTTGTAAATCTCATCGTTTCTTTAACACATTTAGGAAAATTTACTAAAAACTTTCATTTAGGAGAACGGTATTGAAACAAGTCATATAATTAATTAGTTCAAAATGAACATTTTCTTTCATTATCGTGTTATGTTTGTAAACCCTGAATTGAAAGTATAAAAATTTGTCCTATACATCCAAGGAAAACGAAACATGTTATCGAAGCTACTCGCATAAAACTTAGGTTCATTCTACTACAGGTTAGAAAGCTCAAGGTTATTAGTTTGGTAAGGGACAGTTGGTAACGGTATAGGGTCAACTTTATGTTGGGCTATATGGAAGGAGCTTCGTCCTTCGGCAATGTTCGGTATTGCACCCGAACTTCCCTCCATAAGCACGGAATATTCACCTTACCGTTACCAACTATATTATACAGAATATCCTGAAACTGCCACGTAATAAACACACCACTCGAATCCTGGGCCAAACAGGAGACGAAAATATTAGTGGCAAAATGTTTGTACAGTAATATTTCACGTGTGCACAGTTTGGCAACACTGCACAGGGAAAGTTCCGTCTTGCTCTCTACGTCCAGGTATTATCTTATGTATGTTACGTCGAGTAAATGTAGAGTCATATTTGGAGTACTCGGGATTTGAACCTGTACCCATAACATGCAGGTCAAAACAGTAATAGTAAGATAAGTCTGTGGAGCACAAGACGGGACTAAGTACAATGCTCTGTTGCCACTTTGTGCAAATAAAATGACGTCGTCCAACATTCTGCCACTAATATTTTCGTCTCCAATTTAGCCAGGATTCACGTGGTATGCTCATTATATGGCAGTTTCTGGACATCCTATGTAACAGCGGAAATGTTCCTGCGTCATACACGTCCAAAATAAATTAATATATTCCTCGAATCTGTAGTAGAATCAACTTTACTCAAACGAATTAAATCAATAAAATATATAATTTCTACAAACATGAAACTTGAAAACGTATGTTATTTATTTATTCTGGATGGTACTGTATTTATTTGTTGCAACTAATAACAGTTGGCTTTATGACGAGTAGTAGGCTATAATTTAAACAGGAAAGATTAGTCCTATTTAATTGAACAAGTGTAAAATCTCTCACCTAATCTCAGTCATATTTGTTACACAGTTTACGTCGAAACAGCCAATAGGATCGCCGCACAGAAGATATTTCGTTCGTAACTTTATTGAACAAGAAGGAAGTGCATTCGAGACCAGCTCGGAGCCAAAGTAACCGCCGTAGAAGCTGAATATTTTAAAGTGCAGTAATTCTGTCTCTCGTGAGACTGCAACCTCAGCTTCTATTTGTGGTACCAAAAGGATCATGAGATGTCATACGCACAGCACACAGTAAAAAGAAAAAAAATTGTACTTTTATAAAAACTTGCTTTGGAAACTAGTTTACAAAATATTGTTAACTCTACAGGAAATGTTTGCGAACATACAAATATGTCTGTATATTTACAAACATTTTTTGTGTATTTACAAACAGTAATCGTACATTTACAAATAAATTCTTGTACATTTTACAATTGTTTGAAGTTCCACAAAAATAATCTTGGTAACCAATTTTCAAAAGTTTTTTTTTTTGTAAAATTACGATGTATTTTGTAAAATTACAATATATTTTGTAAAATGTGACTTTGCTCATAAAAATATGCTCGACTAGACTACTTCAGAGACCTGACTTTTCTTGTATCCTTAAAGTACGAATTTTTTACTGTGTATGTACAGAAATTAATTTTTTTACATAGTGACAGACCTATGCTATCGGAATCGTGAGTTTCTCCAGTGCCTTCAAATTAAATGGTCACGTCCAGCTGCAACTTCATGTCAATATGTCGAACACAGACCTACAGGAAAAAAACCGCCGTATGAGAAAAAATTGCTTCGATTACGTCCCGTATATCTGGCTAGTCCGTGTAAGATCAGGATATAAGTTGTTTTATTTTTTTCCAGTGCCATTGTGATTGGGCAGATGTGTTTTTAGAACGGCAATGTGCGGGTGTGATCCAGAGATAAACCGGACGCGGTAGTGTAACCCAGTCAAGTGAAACTCTGTACAACACCACAGAAACCATTAATTAATACAACTGCTTTAGTTGATAACACAACTGCTAAGTGTTCTTGCTGACGCAAGCATTGGTACAATTTACTCGTCTCCTAAGTACGAAATGCACTTAGCATAAAGGCAGAAGAACTCGTGGACTTATGCAGCCCTTATTAAGGGGCTCGTCTAGAAGGAGCTTTTTTTTTGCACTTCTGAAGCTCAGAAGATAAGGGCTGATATGGGCGACGCAACTAATGTTCCGCTGATGCTATGCGTCCCACTGGAACTATTGGATTTTAAACAAAAACAGTAACATTTTACTGTTGCAAATATGCAGCAAAGTTATTGCGGGACGCTTTGACTGTCACGGTATCAATCTAGACACTATATTTCGAGATATAACTGTGCATAAAAAAGGCTTTTTTATAGCTATTTTGGAGGATTCCAATAACTTAGTTTAAACATTTATGCAATAATACCTCCCGCGAGATTTTTTATATTAAACATGTTAAAACCAGGTACCGATAGAGTCTGCACTGAAAGAAAAATTTTGGAGGAAATCTTCCCTGCAAAATTATTCTGTAGTAACCATAAAACATTTTTGTGGTGACCATTGTGTTTAGTGGAGACAACAAAATACTTTCGTAGTGGCCACAAAATAAATTGAGCAGGGTGAATGCCGACACTCTATTTTGTAGCTGCCACAAAATATTTTTTTCTGTGTGATGAATCATAATTTTGGAAATATTCTTCATAATACAGTGTGAAAGGAAGAAGCTTGTGGCAATACTAACTGACATGGTAATCGACAGACTGTGTAAACTCGCGTGCATACTGCTTTTAAAGTAGACATAGCCTACTCAACTCCCAAAATATGAAATTAAATGTGCTCATCTTTCGTTTTTATATCAGTGTATTGAGAGAAGAGAGCAAGTTAAATGACATATATGTATATTTATTTATATTTATTAATTTATTTATACTCATACATATATAGGCCTATACTGTGTGTATAGCTTATACACACACGACATATATAGGCCTATACTGTACATAGCTTATACACATACGATATATATATAATATAAATAGGTCTATACTGTATATAGCTTATACACACGATGTATATATATATATATATATATATATATATATATGTGTGTGTGTGTGTGTGTGTGTGTGTGTGTGTGTGTATAGGAGAAACCTACCCTACTTCGTAATACTAAGTCTTCGCACATCAGTAACATAAATATGTTAAACAGATTAACTGATATATTATATTTGATACATTGGTTATTTATTGCCGAAACTACACATGCCTGCTCTCTGCTGGTAAACTAGTGAACTATGTGTGGTATGAAGAGCGTTTCCAATTTTGTGAAGCCCGCAAAGTGGTTTATCACGATATTTAGGTATATCCCGCTATATGGTAAGTTTAACCTTATACACGCATACGTAAAGAGAGAGAGAGAGGCCTATATGTGTGTGTGTGTCCGTGCGTGTGTATCAGTCAATCAGTGGCTTAGCGTGTAGTGTTCCAAGGTGTGTGGTGGTCTTAGCAATGACTAGGGTCTCCTGTTTTTCGCGAAAATAATTTTTCCTCGCATTGTTTTGGTGCCTTACGTTCACATCTGCATTTATGCTTCTTGGTAAGTGATTGGATATTTTAATTCCCAAGGCACTTGAGGGTTACATCATCCAATCACTGATCACGAAGCAGAACTGCAGATGTGCACGTACGGCACAGAAATAAAGTGGGGCAAAATTGTTTTTCGCGGAAAACAGGTGTCGCTAGGCATGACAGTGGCCTCGTCACATGACGCAACGGGGGCCGCGGTGGCCGAATGTTCAGACCATTCGCCTCCCACCAAGGCGATCCGGGTTCGATTCCCGGCGGGATCGGTCCCCGTATTTTCGCATGTGGGAATCGTGCCGCTGGTGGGCGGGTTTTCTCGGGGATCTCCCGTTTCCCCGTCTCTTCATTCCGGCGCTGCTCCATACTCACCTCATGTCACCCTCACCAGCGCTAAAGACTTCGACGTTAAGGCGGCCGCCTACCCCAGGCTTCAAATGCGGTGCAGTGTGTTCGTAAACAGGTTTTTACTAGGAAAATATTCCACGCGTATCCGTTGTGCCAACGTACGAAAAGAAAACAAACTTCAGACAAGGTCGGAACCTCATTGTTAAGACGCCACGTTCTTTCAAAACACTGTTTCTAAGCCTTCCAAACATGGCTAAAAACGGTCTTTTCAGACTTCCATACTTCAAAATATACTAACCGGATGTAGGCTACATGTGAAACTTAGGTTGCGACCTGCACTGAACTTAGTTGCAGACTTTCCACCAATAAAATGATATGGTCACCGCTTAGTGTTCCTTAGTAAAAACCGTTCGGCGAGAACATTGCACGCTAGTTCAGCGCTTGGCTCGTTGAGGCGACGCGGCATTTGATGCGCGCTTCAAGGTCGACCTTACTGCTCCGTCACTTATGAGCCTCTCACGCGCGGGTAGGCGGCGCCCTTAAGGGGCCCGCCTCGTTTCCATAAAATCACACTGCAACGTGTTTGAAGAAAACGTTTTACACCGAAACTAATACACGAGTGTTAACGCCGTTTGTCTACGAAAAGAAAACACACTTCAGACGACTGCACTTAAGGACTTTCAAGACACGTACTTGAAATTACCATTTAGAGCACGTCAAAATGGGTTAAAACGGGGTTTTCAGGCTGCTATAGCGTAAAATATACTAACGTGATACATGTGAAACCACTTAAGGATAGTGCATTGGACTTTAGTAAAGTGATTTCGTAAATAAAACAATAGGGTCACCACTTAAAGTCCCATAGGAAATTTGTTTTTTCGTGAAGACTGCACGCTTTAAGCGTAGAGGCGACGCACCGTTGTTTGGCTCATACGACGTCGCCCTTAACACCATACCTCTCTCACACAAACACATGTGCCACGAGACGGGCCCCTTAAGCGTTGTCCAAAAGCTCTCACTCACATGACGCAACGTCGCCTCGCGACCTGGGGACTTGGCACGACGTCCTAGTGTTAGTTCAGCTCGTCGGGTCCACACTTGTCCGAACTTCACAAGCCCCGCCCCACTCGCCCGTGACTGGCTGCGCGCGCGGTGCTGGCTCCTCCCACTGACTGCCCCCTCCAGCTTGACAAGGTACTGTCGATTTACGTAATGTCTTTAGCAACCGGTTTCAACGAGGAGACACTTTTTTCTTCACGTAACTACAGATGATTGTATACCGCGAAAATGTTTTGTGCCAGCATACCCTTGGAAACGCTGTAGTTTCTCGCCACACGTATGGTTGGACGATACACTGCACTTCGTAGCTATCTGCAGACCAATAACAGGCATCAAATATTACAATAGTGGGATTCCTACTGGCTCAGTCAAATAGGGCAACAGCGCCATGTGCAGGAAAATACAATGAGCTTTTGAAGCCCAGTAAACAGTCAAATTTTCCCGCGATAAACCATCATCTGTACACATAACGTTGCTCATCATTGATTTAAGTCCGGGGAGTTTCTCAAATTCGACGGATGGCATGTTAGACTTCAATTAGGCCTACACGTATTTTAGAGTAGGCTAATTTGTACTGTTAGAGTAATGTTTTATAGGCACGATAACCAACATATGAATCGATTTAAAAGAGTACAGAAAATCAAGGATTCATTCACTAACCTATTGGTCAAGTATAAAAGTATATGTAGAGACACTGGTAAATCGCGGGAAAAGTTGATTGTTTGCTAGGCTTCAACATGCTATGTATAACACTGAAGGTTTTGTACCTATATTGGCTGTGGTTTATATGAAGCACTGTGTCCCTCTTCAACGGACCCAATTAGAACTGTACAGTTTTAACACAGAACGTGTGTGATTTACCAGAAAACTATTAACACGTGTCACAATTGAGATGCTACAGTCTATTGGAGACTATGTTAAATATTTTCGCGATTTTCCAGTGTCTCTAAGTATATGTAGTTTCCTTTAACGTCTTGTCCCAAGCAAATACAGAGCTTTGCTATGGCCATGATAGGTACTTTTCTTTTCACATTGGTGCAAACAAATCCAACATTTTTAACGCAATGTTTTGACTAACGGTAGTCATAAGATGAACAATTCAATTGTTTGGGTGCGATAATCTATAAAACTATGAGGTTTATTGCTACAAACAAACAAAAAATTATGATATGTTTGTAGAGATGGTGTCTTATCGCACGAAAACTTGACTGCTTGCTGGGTTTAAACATGTGTTTAGCTTATCACAGGCTCACTGGCTTTTCCCTGTGCGTAGAACTGTTGACCTATTTGACTGTTTTCCTTGTGCGTAGAACTGTTGTCCTATTTGACTGAGACAATAGGAATCACACTATTGTAATATTTTATGCCTTTTGTTGACCTGCAGTGTAAAGCCCAATCATGTATGTGGCGAGAGACTACAGCGGTTTCACATGGTACGTTGGCACAATAAATGTTCGCGATATACCATCATCTCTATATATGTGATAAAACAATGTACGGATTTTTAGACATGAAAATTATGTAGCACTGAATAAAAAAGGAGTTTTCAAAATCACTGTAAAACTACGGTGCGTAGACGGCTCACATTTTAGGCTGTTTTTTTATAGTTCCTTGAAGTTTATGAACGGGTAGGCTAAGTATTTTGCAAGCCGAAAAAAAAAAAAAAAAAAAAAAAAAAACACTCTAAAGCTCCTACAAAAATTCTTACCCACAATTTTTTTCCCTATAGCAATATTACCATATTCTCGACGAAGGAAATGGTTTAGACACGAAAGTGATATCCAGAAAGTTTACTGAGAGCCACAGAATATAATTTAACGTGTAAAACCCTATCCTTCATCGCTCTTGGGCTCTGGGGTAGGGGCAGCGCACATAAACAGTCATTAATTAGTAGGACACTGATATACCTCATCAGTAATAATCATTGTCTTATGTCCACAACAGCAAGCAATGCTCAGTGTTGGAGTAGATGGGGGACGGACGGGGGCACAGTCCCTCCCCTAGAACAAAGGGGAGGGACAGTATAGGCATTTGTACCAACACTAAGTTTTAATATTTAAAAATATTACAGTTCCTGCCAGCTGTATGTTTAATATTTAGACTTGAAAATCACTTAAATAACACTAATTTACACATTAAAATCCAAATTTTCCCGGGGAGGGACCCCGGCAACCCCCTCCCCCTCCTCGACTTTAATAACTCGTTATAGGTATGGACATGAATTTTTAGCGAAAAGAATTTTGCCTCAGTTTGCTTCAGGCCTTACGTCCACATTTGCGTCTCTGCTTCACAGTTATTGATAGGAACGGGCATTTTTGGTGAAAAGATTTTTGCCCCACTTTGTTTCAGTGTCTTACGTGTACACCTGCAGCTCATCTTCATAGCTATTGACAGAGTGTTTTTGTGCAGAGTTTGACTGTGCCAATCAGTACAGAGATAACTGCCACACATCACGTCTGTGATTAAGAGATGCAGGTGCGCACGTAAGGCACTGAAATAAAGTGCTGCAAAATTATTCTCGCGAAAAGTTCACGGCCATAGGAAAAAACTCGGAAAAAAATTTCTGTCAACGATCCTGCCCCCTCTTACAAGATACCTTCCGCCGCCACTGGCTCGGCTTCGTGGTTATTGGCAACAACGCACATATGTGGTTTGCAGGTCCTAGACGCAGACGAGTTGAAACATCCCGTCACTGCCCACGAAGCAGAACTGCACTTGTGCACTGCAACAAGCTGGTGCTGAAATATTTACACGAAAATACACGGAGGGTTCTTTATTAATTAAACAACGAAGTCTCGAGCATACAAATAGCTAACGCAGAGGAAAGTCTAGAGGTCGTTGAATTCGTTCAACTTTCCTGTTGATTTGATAACATCCGCTGACATGGCATGACTACAGACATTGGAAAATCGCTGGAATAGTTGACTGTTTGCTAGGCTCCAACGTGATGTACATAACACTGAATGTTTTGTATCAACATTGGCTATCCTTTATTTGTAGCATTTTTTCTCTCTACAACAGGCCCAGTTAGAATTGCACAGCTCACAGCGTCTCTGATTTGTCCCAAACCTGTTCACTCGTGTCACGGTTAATATAACACAGTTTATTGGAGACTATTTTAAACATTTTCGCGATTTTCCAGTGTCTCTAAGCATAACTAAAGATGATGGTTTGTCGCGGGAAAACTTGACTGTTTTCTAGATTTCAACGCACGTTCAGCTTACCAGAAGATTACTGGCTTTCTCTTGTACGTAGGTCTGTAGCCGTATTTGACTGAGCCAATAAGAATCCAGCTGTTATAATATTTGATGCCTGTAATTGGTCTACAGACAGCTATGTCGTGTCAGATGTATATCACTCAATCATACACGCCACAAGAAACTACAGTGTTTTCTAGGATATGTTGGCACTAAACATTTTTGTGATATAGGCTACCATCATCACTAAGCATGAACGTAAATATTACTGATGATATTATCGGTACAGGCCCACATTACATGTAGTTACAGACGAGGGTACGAAGACTACCATAGGTTGTTCATGACAAATGACAAAAATGAACGTTTTTTCATATTGTCTAATCAAAAACAATAATTTTTAATGCATTTTGTGTTGACCTTAGACGTTCTGTTTACGTAACAGTGAAAGCTATACACATCGTTTACAGGTTTAGAGTTGACAGCTATTGTAAAAAAGTAAACATATACGATTTGGTTAAACAAGTTGCTTCAAAAGCGTCTACATTACAATGAACTACACATAACTGTTTATGTACAGGATGTACTATGTGCCACCGTCGTACGTCATTATCTCTGTTAGCGTGGTAGCACATAACATTTTCTTCTGACTTCCCTACTGAGACGTACAAACTTATAGAGAGTTTGTACTGGATCACACTAAAATCAGTTTTCTTTAACATGAACATTTGAGGTTTTATACTTCTTCGGTCTTATAGGAATATTAAATTTTAGAGGTGAATCATCTAACGAAGTACATAAGTAGTCATTCTATATTAGAGCACTAGTTGAAACAATCACTGTTTCTCGGTTCGTGATAATTGCAGTAAATCGAAAAACTACAAATACAATTTAGGCTTCGAAAAATAAAATTTTAGGTTTACCGATTAGAGTCTCACTGGAAAAAAAGATTATTAGGAAAACATCAGTATAGCGCGCTTGAGAATAAAGTTGACACTCTTCTCGTCCAGGGTGGTACACTCGCCCTTATAACTCAGATGTTCAATTCGTCAAACGTGGAAATTAAAGAAAAAAATTACTTAATTCAGCGCTATAAATCTTAAAACTAAAATTGTAGGTTTCTCGAATTTAAATTACAAAACTATAAAAAAAAACCAGCGATCGTAGACAATAATTTTTGCTAACTTTTCGCGCAAGATTATCCACGAGCAAAGATTTCCTGAAGAACAATCTCTGACCTTAAAATCTCGTATATTATATTATTGCGCAAGAGAATATGCTTAATAATTGCATCATTCTGGGTAAATGTTAGCTCTTAAGGTGACCGCCTGACTAGCGCTCGAACTGCGTGCAGTGTGCTCGGAGTGACGTTTTTTCTCAGAGACCAGTAAACGTGCGTCCACAACGCTTATCTACGAAAAGAAAACACACTTCAGACACAGAATAATTAGGAATACAGAAGTGAAATAGCCGGTAGGCTAGCGAACTCAGTCACACACGCCAGCAAAATGGCTTCCCTGGCCAGCAATATGGCGGAAATACCTACTGCCAATCAGCGTGAGGCAGCTGCTCTGATAACCGGCAGCCAGGCCAATAGGAAACCTACAGTAACATGCAGGAGCCAAACATACACAGGGCTGGTATCAACAACCTCGGGCAGCCAATAAACGGCGAGGTTCGCCCGTATCAAAGGAGCAGCCAATTCATTTCACGTCTGTATTACTATTTAGCCTTGTGCTTCAGACTACTTGTGAATACGACTTTTAAGACACCAAGCACATTAGAAGCATTATTTAAAAACCCTCAAATAAGGCTAAAATCGGCTTTTACTAAAGATATATGTAACGGATTTGTTCGAAATTGAGGTGTACAAGTACATTCAAATTTGTTACAGTGATGCGTTCAATAAGATGATAGGCTCACAGCTTAAAGTCCCACAGTAAAAACGTTACGGCAGGAACACTGCACGCGCGTTAACGACTCTGGTCGTAGAGGCGATATCATAATACATGCGCCGGCCGGCGTCGCTCGTAACGCCTCATCCATTTTCGCCTCACACACACAAACACGCCCTTCACCAGGCGGCCGCCTTAAGTTGGTTGTTTTGTATTCTTCCAGATTGACTTTCAAAAACGTACAGATTTCAGTGAGTGCTTCTAGCGTTTATTTATCTACCAAGCACTCTCAAGGTGGACGTCATGTTGAGCATACTTCTACGTGTTCTAAGACTTGAAGTGCGCAACATTAAGGGCATTCAAGTGGGGAAAAATTCATAATTTTATATTTGTATGAAATGGTGTTAGTTTTGTAGACATTACTTAAGGGTATATTAACCTCTAACGAAAACAAATTAGCTCAGCCAGTTTTCCCGTAATGTCACTTCAAAGTCAAAATTTGCATTTTTTTACTTCATACAAAACTTGAAAACCTGTAAATATAATGAAATGGAAAAAATCTTATCAAAACTACACGTCACCATCTACGGCTTGAAGCATATACAAACACATTATAAAATATTTTTGTGTTTAAAATAAATTTCTAAAAGTACCAAAAAAATTTTAAATTTTGAAATTTTTTATTTAACATAAACATTTTTCCTAACGGGTTTTATATGCTACAAGCCATAGACAGTAACAGGTACTTTTGATGTGATTTTTTCCCATTTCATTATGTTACTGGTTTTCAAGTTTTGTATGAAGTAAAAATACGCAAATTTTGACTTTGAAGTGTTATTACGGGAAAACTAGATGAGCTAATTTTTTTCCGCTATAAGTATGTGTACTCTCAACTAATGTGTACAAAACTAACACTATTTCATACAAATATGAAATTATGTTTTTTCCCCACTTGAACAACCTTAAGGACGAGACAGCAAGGATCATCACGTCTCCCCGTAGCGTCTAAGCGCAAGTCACTAAACAGAGTTGCAGATTTTCGCCGACAACAACCTCTATGAGACATTCAGTGGTGACCATATCATTTTGTTTTGTAATGTTAAAATAAAGGTGTACTGTACACCTTATATCTAGAGCCACGATTTTATGGTGAAAAGATTTTTGCAACATTTGGTTTCGACGCGTCATGTGCACGTCTACAGCTCTGCTATATCGCCCGTAATTGGATAATTTTACTCTCACTTACCTTGGCAAATTACAGACGTAAGGAGTCACAATAATCTTATTCTGATTGGTGCAGTCAAATGAGAAACGTGTCTGAACAAAGACACGCTGCCAATAACCATGAATCAAAGCTGCCGATGTGCACGTGAGACACTGAAACAAAGTGGGGCAAAAATCTTTTCGCGACAAAATCGTGGCCCTACTTATACCTTTTGAAATACTGTTTGCAAAGATTTACACCTAAAAAGATCCGAAAAACACCCATATTCTCGCCGTTTTTGGCAGCTAAAAATATGCTATAGCCCAATTAGAGATGATGGTTAGAGATAATGGTTTATCGCGGGAAAACTTGACTATTTGCTGGGGTTTCAACCCACGTTCAGCTTATTAACAGATGATTGGCTTTCGCTTGTACGTGGAGATGTTACCATATTTGACTGAGCCAATACGAATCCCGCTATATGCCAGTTCTTGGTATGCAGACAACTATGTTGTGGAATACATACATGAGCCAATCATACAACCAGGGGCAGGAAAATTTCGCGGATTCAAAGACACGTATCCTAGATTCCATTGTCCTATGCATATTCAAACGCCGCCTAAGCTATTATTGTCCGCTTTTCCACTAAGTACGTGGTCAAATGGTCGAGGCTTGAGTTTGTACAGGATAGTGCATTCTAAAATGCGAAATTTTCAGGCCCCCACATGTGTGTTACAAGAAACTACAGTGTTTTCAAGGGAATGTTGGCAGAACATGTTTTCGCGATCTATATAGAGGTACGTCAATTTCGCGGATTCATCTGGCAGTAGCCTAGATTGCTCAGTCCTGTACACACACTGCACACAGTCGATTGTTCATTGGCTTATAACCTTACAAGCGATAGCTCTATGAATAATTTTCCTTATTTACTACAGGCTCGCAGTAGTCAAATGCGTTTAGTGACAGCCGCCAGCTAATCACACACGGGATTATGAAGTAGGCTTATATATTTTTGGCGTTCAACCTGACCTGGAATGTATTTACGAAATTGACGTACCTCTAGCGATATACCATGTTCTCTGGCTATAATGAGTAGTAATGAACAGGAAATGGGTATACAGCACGGCCGTAGAAGAACAGATCTGGACACTCGCGTGGAAACTTGACCCCCTTGTTGTTCACCAAGTTACCGATAATACTATACATTTTTGGCGCTGTAATCCGGGCGGTCGAACTCAAACTCCGCCCACTTCCCTCCCACTAAGATAAACAATTTATCAAAGCGTATTTTTTATCAATTTATGAAATACTTCCTTCGCTCACAATTTTAAACCATGGTTCCAGAAATCTTTATTTACTTTATGTAATGTTATCAATAGAAAAAAGTTAGAGAAGTTAAATTCCGACCGCTCGGATTCCAGCGCCAAAAAGTACAAAATTCTCGGTAACTTGAGGAACTACAGCCAAACAACAAGGGGTCAAGCAAAATACATTGGTACAATCTGTCTCATGAAAGAATTCCATATTTTGACATTTCTCTTCTGAGAAATTTGCCTGGCTGTTCCATTGTTTGGAGATTTAAACCTACCTGGCTTCCTGGAAAAGCACTGTCTCCACAATCCTGTTTACAGACACACTTCTCAGAAGTAAACTGTCAAAATGTGGAATTCTTTCATGAGATAGACTATATATAGGCGAGTGTCCAGACCTGTTCTTCTACGACTGTGGTATACACACATGTAACGTTCTTTAAATACTATTCCTAAGGAGATTTCACTCATGTGTAGAGATTATGGTATATCGCGAAAATGTTTTGTGCCAACATGCCGATGAAAATGTACTTTCTTTCAGCACGTATGGTTGGGTTACACACGTCTGACGCAACGTAGTTGTCTTCAGACTAATAACATGCACCAAATATTACAATACCGAGAATCTCATTGGCTCTGTCGAATAGGGTAACAGCTCCACGTACATGCAAAACCCAGTGATGTTATGGTAACACTGAAAGAAAAGTATTGTTATAGTTACCATACTTCTGTTAAAATAGGGACAACAGTTTAGTTTGACTGTCGGGACAATCTGGATTGTTCCTACAACAATCTGTTCTGTGCAAGTAACAATATGTTATGTAGAACGAGGAAAGAGCATCTTTATTTAACAGAACACATGGTTACTTCTACAGAACAGATTGTTACAGGAACAACCCAGATAGTACCGACAACCAAGTTAGAATGTTGTCCCTAATTTAACAAAAGCATGGTAACTGCAACAATACTTTTCTTTCACTGAAGCTTAACGTACGTTGGTACCAATCAAAAATGCAAGTTTTCCACTGCTCAAGTGCGATGTTCCATTTTCGAATAATCTGGTAACGGTCGAAGGACCTGGACAGACGGCCACCTAAGAGCGAGGTTTCAGGACGAGCTAGTATTCTCTACTCGGGAACGGATAAACGTTTCCAGACAGTTTTTTTCCTCGTCTAGCCACAAAGCTGCGTGCTGGTGGTGCGATTATCGGCTAGCGGCAGTCGCCACGAGCAGCTCCTCATTTTAATTACACGAGGGTATTGAGTGTCAGGGCCACCGCCACCGGACGTGAGGCGGCGGGAATCCTTAATTAGCCACAACCCCCCTCACCCAGGCCGCTGAGGCATTCAGTAAACATGCGTGGCTCCGCTAACCTCTGAAATACACGCTGGTCTTCGCTAAGTCCAGCACAACAGTAATTTTATAATACGTAGGGACTGGAAAATTTCGTGGATTCAATTACCCGCATGCTAGAATCCATTGTACTATGCATACTCAAGCCCTGTCTATTCGTTCATTGTCTGTTGTTCCATTGATAGAGCCGCGATTTTATGGCGAAAAGATTTTTGCAACATTCCGTTTCAATGCGTTATGGACACATCTGCAGCTCTGCTACATCGTCTGTGATTGGTTGATTTTACTCTCACTGACCTTGGCTAATTACAGACGTACGGAGTCACAGTAATATTATTCTGATTGGCACAGTCAAATGAGAGACTTGTCTGAACAAAGACTCGCTGCCAATAACCTTGAAGCAGAACTGCCGATGTGCACGTGAGACACTGAAACAAAGTGGGGCAAAAATCTTTTCGCGACAAAATCGTGGCCCTATCCATTGAGTATCAGCTAGTGGACAAATAGTCGGGCCATCATTATGCATAGGACAGTGCATTCTAACATGAAGTCATTGAATCTGCGAAATCTTCCGGCCCCTAATAATATGTATACAAGTGAAAAACTGGCGCTATTTTTCTAGCACAGGCTTGAATTCAAACTCATGTCACTGTCTTTACTGGTAGGGACAGGAAATTTCGTGAAAATAATTTTGCCCCAGTTTGTTTCAGTGCCTTACGTGCACATCTGCAGCTCTCCTTCATGGTTATTGGCAGCGTGTGTTTGTGAAGCGACGCCTCTCATTCGGCTGCACCAATCAGAATAAGTTTAAAGTGACACCATATGCCCGTTATTTGCGGGTGGGAGCCAAGGACACGTGGGTGTTATAACATCCAGTCAGTAGAGACATCCGAAATTCGCGTTAACTTATCATTTAATAGCAGACTATACTACACTTTCCTATACATAACAGAGCATAATCTGCGGTTCGATTGGGCCACGAACTTTTATGTGTTGTCATTTACGTGTGTTATGTCTTTACAGAGATTGGCCTCTCTACCGTGTAAGCATTCTCCGCGGCAAGTCACGACAATATCGGCCAGCGGGAGACGTCGAACGAGCATATAGTCACTTGGAGTCTAGTCAGCTGTCAGAAAATAACGCGAATTTCGCTTGTCTCTACCTATATGAATAATAGAGACCCGTCTAATAGTTCATTGCCTGCCGTTCCACTGAGTAGCAGATAGTGGACAAATATGGTCAGGGATTGAGTACGTATAGGATTGTTGATTCTAACATACAGGTAATTGAATTCGTGACATTTTCCTGTCCCTATCTATGCGTAGAGCCAATGAATTTTGGTGAAACGAAATTTGCAACAATTTGTTTTAATTCCTTACATGCAGATCTGCAGAATTGCTACATGGTTTTGGGAATTTATTAGTACAGTTGACTGTGCGGATAAGAACAAGATTACTAAGACACAACACGTCTGTTTTTTTCTAATAGAACTCCAAGGCTCTGAGAGTTAAAACAACCAATCACTGACCACGAAACAGAGCTGCCGGTGTGTTCCTAATATACTGAATACAAGTTGATGCAAAAATCTTTTCGCGAAAACTTCTGTCTCTATACATAATTGATTGTGACTATACATGTTAAGAGTGCGTGTAGATAAATAAACGCTGAAATCATCAATTGATTCCTACGCTCTTTTCGAAGCCAATATAGATAAAATACTCGATGACAATCCTAGATAATAGTATATGCCAACTTTGTGAGTAAATATTTATCCAGAATTACTAATTCGTTACGCATGACCCCTTGCACCGCAGTTAAATGCACTAGGTTCCGGCGTCAGAGATTGTGGATCGGAAGTCCGTAACACTGGAAACTGTTTTGTTCAAAACGTTGGCTAAAACTATTGTCTAGGACTGCTATTGTTTAATTTACGCAAATTGGCTTCAAGAAACCTACAGTTATAGATCAATGCTATTAGCGTTTAATTATGTACCACGCTCTCTTAAAGTATGTCGTTTCGAACAATATTTATCATACAATTTTTTCCTATTCCAGTGCATACAACTTTTTCTCAAAATACAGAATCCTTTTATTTAAACTACGTGAATAAGGCAGATGATGCACACGTTTGTTGCAATGCCTTTCGTGCTAGTCTATACAGCTATGCTTCATGTGCAGTGATTGGATGTCGTCAGCGCTCGTCCAACTTGCTGATCTGCCAGCAAACCACAGTCGTGTGGTGTCACAGTAAAGCTGCATTCACAACCAACACTTAGCGTACGTGCGTACCTACGTGTAAAAGTAGAAACACCGATTGTACGTACATGCTATCATTCACATTCTCGCGTAGCGTACGTACGTACGTAGTAGAGTTGATCAAATTTATATTTCGTACGCATGTACGCTAAGTGCTGGTTGTAAATGCAGCACGTGCACACGTAAGATTCAATTAAATATTAATATATATTGATAAATAATTTATCTTGTGGTCATAAATTATTTAATTCGCTAAGAAAAATAAAAATAAACTACGATAATCTATTACCGTCATTTTGTAATTAAATAAACATTTTCCGCGCGTGTGTAGATTAAATTTTGTTGTGAATCTAATCTCTACTACTTAACGTACGTGCGTGTATTCGTACGTACGTTAAGTGTGGTTGTGAATCTGGCTTAACGTTGTTCAATATTGTTGCAATTAAATGAGAGACTTCACTGCATAAACACTAGCTTACAGTAATTATGAAGCAGTACTGCACACGTGCCCCTACACAGTAAACATTTTTTTATGCTTTACAAAAAAAATATTTAAAATTAGTTTTGTAAAAATCTTTTTATAACATTACAAAATTATGTAAACTTTAGGCGAAATACTTGTACATATATATATATATATATATATATATATATATATATATATATATATATATATATATATATATATATATATATATATATATATATATATATATATATATATATATATATATATATATATATATATATATATATATGAATATATATACACATACGCATAAATTATTGTACATTTCACAACAATTGTTTGATCTGTTCCAAAAAATTTCCAAAATTTTTCTGTAAGAGTACAATTTTATAAAATACGTAGGGACTGGAAAATTTCACGAATTCAGTGACCTGCAGGCTAGAATAAATTGCACTATGCATACTCAAGCCCCGACTATTATACTATTAGTAAACTAGCTGCTACTAAGTGGAACAGCAGACAATAAACGAATAGACGGGGCTTGAGTATGCATAGTATAAAGCATAGAATTCGCGAAATTTTCCAGTCCCTAAAAATATGGCATGTCGTCGACGGTTATTTTGTTTCACATCAAGCACACTGCTCAGAAATACATCCCACTAGTCCCCAAAGATATGTGGAACATTTAGACCACTTTAATGACCTACGACAGTCTTATTGTAGTGACTGGGTTCTTATAAAACTTCGAAATTCCTTACTGCGGAAACAAGCTGATGTAAAATTCTGTTCGCAAACTCCAGGGTTATTTAGTGATGTCCAAATGTGGTGTCTTTGTAAGTTTACTGAGCGTTCCGACACTGCGGTAAAACACTGGACTAGCATTCAAGATGCCCTGGGTTCAGTTCCTGTCCCGGCTATCTTGATTCCAGTTTACAGTGTTTTCCGAGGTTCTCTGCAGCTTCCGTCCCTGTCTTTTAGAACGGGTAGTTTTCTTCTGTCAATGACGTCGCGTTTGACGGGAAATTCAGCACCGCTACCGAAAAAGCAACATTTTTACGTTTCTATAGATTGCTTCGAAATTTAATTTATTCAAATAAATTCCCGACGAGCCGCGACACAGCAGTGAAACAACAGCTTCATTCTGGACATCTGTTAAAGTAAAACTATTTTCACATCATAGTTTGATGCAAAGATTTGTGGTGAAAAGGATTTTGCACCGACTTGTTCCAACGACTCTGTGCACACGTGTAACTATGCTTCATGGTTACTAGCAGCATGATTTTGTGCAGAGACGTTGCCCATTTGACTGCGCCAATGAGAAAGAGGTTACTTCGACACCACCCTCGCATATAATTTGCGGGTAGAAGCCCACAACGAGTCAGAATTAAATAAAGTCAATCACTGACCGGGGAGCATACACTGTAAAAAATTCCCTGAAATGTCAAGTAATTAACCTAAACTCATTATGGGACAGTCACCATAATTCATTCTTATGAATATGCCAACCTTTACTTTTATTACAGTATGCATTTTACTGTTTTATAAAAAGTTTAGGAGTTCTACCATGGATGTCTGGGAAAGAATCCTACCATACATACTTTCCTAGAGCTCCTATGCACACGCGTGGCCAATTTTCAATCTATTTTTATAGCGTAGATACAGATGTGCGCGTTAAGACATTGGAACAAGTTGTTGCGGAGTTATTTTCACCAGAAAAATTTAGTGGCTTTAATCACAGTCTCAAAATATGAGTTTTCAAAATGTGTTTGACAGTGTAGTGGTAGGTAGTGGCTCTTCAACTACTTGGCTGGAAGTCTGTGCCTCGTGGCGGAGTTATATACTGGCGCTATGCAGTGATGGACAGCGGGACAACGCCGCTCATGAGTCTACAGGGTACTTTGTCACCGTCACTACATCGCCACAGGCACAAACCGACTAAGAAGCAGCCGCATACACAACACACGTACGCCTCTATGGCGGCTGTGCCGCAAACAAATACCTTCTCAAGTAACAAAAATAAATATCCGATAAAATAACCTCTACTTCTGTTCAAGTGAATTATGTCAGTAAAAATTAATTTTTACATTTGGGCCAAACTCTGTAGAACTTTGCCACATCAGATAACATGTAATTTTACCAAATAAAAAAATGTTAAGCCTCATAGTTCTCGTATAATCACTTACGAAAAATCACAAAATGGCCGTTGCGGTGATGCCGAAATTAAAAATAAAAAAAGTAATTAACTTATGAAATCAGAATTAAAGGATTTGAAAGTCATTGTGACAAGTTTTACAAAAGTTGGTTTCGAAAATTTCAGTGACAGCCACGATTCCAAGTTATGCAAAAAAAAGTTTATCAATTTTTTTTTAACAGAAACATGTTTCCCTTTGTAACCGCAAAGGTGTTTTGAAATAGCCCATAGAATTAGTATCAATATGAATTGTTATGCATAAACTATGTCGCTCGTTGTAGTCCAATAACACGTATTATAGATCTTCAGAAGAATCTATGTCGCTCGTTGTAGTCCAATAACACGTATTATAGATCT
>PNEQ01016960.1:36470-64305 GCA_003012365.1 Medauroidea extradentata
CGTTGTAGTCCAATAACACGTATTATAGATCTTCAGAAGAATCTATGTCGCTCGTTGTAGTCCAATAACACGTATTATAGATCTTCAGAAGAATCTATGTCGCTCGTTGTAGTCCAATAACACGTATTATAGATCTTCAGAAGAATCTATGTCGCTCGTTGTAGTCCAATAACACGTATTATAGATCTTCAGAAGAATCATATTACTGCACGCGTGGAATGACAAAGGACTCAACTATGAATGCCAGGATGCACTTTTCATTTATACCTTAAGAAAACTGACCACCGAAGCTCTACATACCATCTTCAGTATTCTTATCCGCTTTTATGACTAGAACTAGTAATTATTTGGTGAAAAAAAATTAAACAATTTGCTTCAATGCCATATATGATCACTTGAAACGCTGCTTGTGGAAATTAGCAGTACGACTTCACTGTGCCAATCAGAAGAAGCTTACTGCGACACCACTCGTCTGTGATTCGCCGGTTCAAACACGAGACGCTGAGAGATAAACACGACTAATGACTGATCATGAAGCAGAGATACAGATGTGCACATAAGGCATTGAAAAAAATCCTTTTTCACAAAAAAAACACTGACTCTATTGATGACATAAAATACGACTAAAGCAAAACGTGGGGACTACGGACACAGAATATGTAGGAATACAGAAGTGAAATAGCCGGTAGGACAGCGAACTCAGTCACACACGCCAGCAAAATGGCTTCCCTGGCCAGCAACATGGCGGAGACGCCCACCGCCAATCAGTGTAAGGCAGCTGCTCTGATAACCGGCAGCCAGGCCAATAGGAAACCTGTCGTAACATGCAGGAGCCAAACAGACCCGGGGCTGGCATCAACCGTCTCGAGCAGCCAATGAGCTGCGAAGTTCGCCAATACCAAACGAGCCGCCACGTCATTTCGCGTCTGTATTACTATTTAGTCTGTGCTATGGATAGGGAAAGGAACATTTTGCGAGTTCAAAGAACTTCATGTCTTATGTATACTCAAGTGACGACCAATTTTAGAATAGCTGTTACTAATTGGAGTGAGAGATTTTGGTCAGCGCTTAGCATCGAAGTCTTTAGCACTGGTGAGGGGTGACATGATGTGAGTATGGGGCAGCGCTGGAATGAAAAGGCGGGGTAAACAGAAGATCGCCGAGAAAACCCGCCGACCAGCGGCATCGTCCGGCACGATTCCCACATGCGAAAATCCGGGGACCTACCCCGCCGGGAATCGAACCCTGATCGCCTTGGTGGGAGGCGAGTGGTCTGACCATCGCGGCCCCTTTTTTCACTGGAACAGTAGACAATGAAGACAGGGGATTGAGTATGAATACGAGATTGTATTCTATGAAGAGGGTCTTTCAACTTGGCGAATATTCCCTTTTCCTAACTATGGATTGTAAATATTTATTCTTTCATGAAAAAGAAAACATTTCCTGAGCACGTGTTTAGGGTCATATGCGTATACGAACAAGACTCTGATTTTACAGGCGGGGTGTTGCTGGCGTCACCTCTCAGGAGTCTTCTACGAGGTGTCGTTTGGCGTGTTGGGAACTCAGAAGCGAAAGTGCGGCAAGTGGCACGCATATCTACAACCCGACTGATCGCACCTAAGCGCTGGGCACTAAACTGGCGCGCAGTGATGCCACCTGCCATGCCTCTTAAACTATAAAAATAGACCGGAAGAACTCCCAGGTTTACTGACCTGTAGTCAAGCTTCCAGGAACATTTGTGTACTCAGAAATCAATTGTTCATTGGTGCTGGTTGGAAAAGTAATGCCACGTGATTGGGCCTGCGTATGGTTGCTTCTTTGTTATTGGCTCAGTGCCCTCCACAAATTGTTATGTAAGTCAACGAATAACTGACGAAGTGACACGAGCAAACAATTGTTTAAGATCTAATTTGAAACGAAAATAAAAGGCTAATTTTTCAGGCCCAAAGCTGTAAGACTTTAAACAAACGGTAGCCCTTTCAATTTATTGGAGGAAAATATGTCAACGTAACTGTAGGACAGTCATTTGTTTCGAATCAATATAAGTAGTAAATTTTAACGTATAGCTGAGCGAAAAAGATCGTTTTAGTGGTGTCGGAATGTCATGAAATATGGTGTTTATTCAATGCGCGCGCGAGGGAGACAGCCGACAGGTAGCTAATCTCACGGAATTTCCGAGCCTCTGTTAATAATTATTTATGTAACATTTGCAGGACCGACTGCCAGAATAACCTAACAACTCTTCTGCTAGTATGATTTTCTAAAAGTATTTAAACCGAGCCTCCGAGCACCTGAACCTAAACTACTATCTTTTGTTTTGGTTGCTGGGTCGGAACTGCACTCTTTTGGTTCGGAGGTTCGTTGTGATGCCAGACGACGACACCACGGCGATTGGGTGGCCGCACCCACTTCACCGTTACTAAGGGAGTGTTGGTAGGAGAGTTGTGGGCAGGAGTGGGGAGTCCGCTGAAGATGATGGAGGGACTCGTGACTATCATGCTGCAATGTTCCGAAAGTCGAAGAGATTTTGGTGCCCGGTACTCAAGCCGCCGGATTGGTAAACAGAGCTTTGGTCGATATATAGTGTTTGTGATTTTTGGTGGAAAGAATTCGGCATCATTTTGTTTCAACGCCTTACGTCCTTTTATGTTGCTCATTTTCGTGATTGCTGGCAGATTGTGTTTGGGCAAAGGCGTCGCTCATTTGACTGTTGTGAAACAAGGTTACTGCAGCATCAAGCGTCTGTGATTTGCCGGTATAATGCCAAGACGCTGAGTGTTAAAAACATCCAATCACTGATCATGAACTACAACTGGATATGAGCATATGAGTAGAGACCTGAAAAATTCGCTTTTTCATTTAGACACAAGCTAGAATTCCAACAACTGTACGTTTGTGTCACTTTCGCAATTTGCCTTTGACTTGTTTGACACTTCCTGGAAGTCTCTGAGCATATAATAACAATGTAACTAATACAGACCTATATCACTCTAACAGCAAGCAGATAATGAGATTCTGTTGGCTACTTCAGTTCACAAATATTCTTGCACGCTAGCCAACAAGTCAGAGAACCCATGAATTTTTCTGGTCTCTAAATACGAGGCATTTAAATCAAGTGGTGCAAAATTATTTACGCATGAATCACTGATTCCATCGTCAGACGTATATTGGAAAACTACTCAACATGGGTAAGTTAATTATGCTCAGGAATAGCGTTGAAAGAACGTTACAAGCCTGTTTAGTCATATCGGCAGGTCCACGATTTTGCAGCGAAAAAATTTTTGCTCCACTTTGTTTCAGTGTCTCACGAGCACATAGGCATCTATGCTTCATGGTTATTGGCAGCGTGTCTTTGTTCAGACATGTTTCTCAATTGACTGCACCAATCAGAATATGATTATTGTGGCTACGTACCTCTGTAATTTACCAAGGCAAACGAAAGTAAAATTATCCAATCACAGACAACTAGCAGAGCTGCATATACGCTCATGGCGCACTGAAACCAAATGTTGCAAAAATCTTTTCGCCATAGAATCGTGGCTCTACATATCAGGCTGTAAAGAAACTTTTAATTTCTCGCAGGGTAAAAAGTGTTCTTGAGGATCCTTTAAGACATGATTAATACATCTTAGTAATAAATATTACGGCATAAGGGCACGAGAATTTCGAGTATTCATCTGTCAGCAGCTTAGACTTCTTAGTCCTATACATACACTGGTTAAAGTCTAATATCCAGACCGAAAAGAAGCTTTGTGGAAGCCACAACATATTTTGACATCATGGACTTCGCCAAATTTTTTTGGGGCAACCACAACCGACACCAGTAGAGCTATGCTGTGACCACAAAAAATTATATACGTTACAAAAACAATTGGCGAGATTCGTACAGACAATAGTTTGTAGCTACCGTTAAATAGTTTTTCTTGTATATTGACTTGTTTCTATACTGGCAGGTAGCCCGAGATATCAACACGCATTATTTCCTTATGTATTTCTGTCTTGCAGTTGCAAAACTCTGTCAAAATAGCAGTTGTCTAATCACAGAAGTGGCAGTGAACTACAGGTACTTGGCGTTCAACATGACCTTGAATATATACACGTAATACTTGTACCTCTAGTCATAAAATTAGACGGTAATCGTTTAATGTCTGATAGAGGCGCGTTGTTGGTGAGAAGGCTGCTTGTCAGTTCAGTGACTTGCACCTAGAGGCTAGGATAAGGTGTGATGCACGTGCTGTGTCGTCCTTATCTCTTCCGCACTTACAGGCCTGAACGCGCAAAACTCGTCCACCCAGCCGGCCATCTTAGCAGCGAAGATTTCAGCTCTGTTGTGATGTGATATGAGTAGCGCCCGGAAAATTTCGCTGATTCAATGACCTTCATGCTAGAATCCATTGTCCTATGCACATTAAAGTACCGTCTATTCGTTCATTGTCTGCTGTTCTACTGAGTAGCAGCTAGTGGACAAATGGTCGAGGTTTGAGTATACATAGAAGAATGGATTCTAACATGCAGATATATTACAGTTATATTTAAACGATTTTCCGAAAAACGGCACGTTGTTCTGTGCGGCTGTCTTCCGGAAATCTGCTAAATCGTTTTATGACAGCAAAATACTGAATTTAGTTTCTGAAATTACATTTGTCAGCAGGGCAAAAAATGAGTTCGTTCGTGTCATAGACTATACAAGTTGCCTCGACGCTGTGCAACTGTCTGTATTCCTGCGCAAGTCCGATCACTTCTCTTTTGTTTCGTCATGATTTTATCTCTCTCTCTCTCTCTCTGTCTCTCTTTCCTCGGCTCGTGTCGTGGTCCACCTGGCCCCCCTCCCATATTTCTCTCTTTCCCCTACCAGCCCCCCCCCTCCCGGTTAATCCACCGCGCACGCGCTTCGCGGACATTATTTACTGAAAGGTTGGCAGAAATTATCCGGCATTGTTCGTGCCGGGCAGATGGGCGTGGCCTGGCCGCATGGAGGTGGAGGGGTGCCGGAGGTGGGGAGAGGCGTCTGGACGCCCCCGGGAAGCGACGCTGCTGCAGTGTTGCCAGACGTACCAGAATTCCGGCATTTGCGCCAGATTTTGTTCTTTAGTACCAGGTACCATATTTTTGTCATCCTGTTACGCCGAACTATCAAAATTTTGATTGCCACAAAACCGTTTGTCAAAATAGTTTGTGCATGGAAAATAATTGAAATGAACATTTATTTACTTTGAGTTATGCTGTTAATTAAAATAAGTTTTATTTACAACACTGTGAAAAACGTTTTTAAAAATATTTGACTGGGTTGCCGCCTCCGTTTATCATCACTGGCAACGACTAAGCATATAGGCAGTAATTTTAACAGCCAATAACCAGTCATTTAAAATGAACATAAAGTAAACGGCTGAAAGTAAAATAATTATTAGCTCTTGAAAATTAATACATTTCAATTAATTCAGTACCGTATATCGTTGTCATTAATATCAATAGTAAACACAATAACGTAAACACAAGCCATAAAATATATTAAGTATTAGTGTACCCGGATTTTATAAAGAATAACGGATTATTTTTCTGCCTGGTATTAGAATTTTAACTTCTCTATCTGGCAACACTGCCCTGCTGTGCAAGATGGCGTTTGTTGTAAACTTCGAGTCAGCATTTCCCAACCGCGCGACGACCTGTCACAGCGCGACAAAATACGTTTATGAACACTCGCGAGGATTTGGCGCGTAGAACAAAATTTCAGATCCAGGCGTACAAAGAGTAATTAGAGCAAAGTTTACACGCGTAATATA
Organism: Medauroidea extradentata; assembly: GCA_003012365.1. Lineage (NCBI taxonomy): Eukaryota > Metazoa > Arthropoda > Insecta > Phasmatodea > Phasmatidae > Medauroidea > Medauroidea extradentata. The sequence goes on from PNEQ01016960.1 coordinate 42,251, forward strand.
AGTCACGAGAGCAACTTCTCTATCTTATTCTCGCTATATTGCTTCCATCAAGGTAAGGTTAATTCTACTACAGGTTAGAATGTTCAACGTTAAGGCCATGATCTTTAATTTATTTCAAACAATTAAATAACTTTTATATTATTTAACAAAATACTTTAAATTTTTTTGAGACTGTGTACAGTCATACGATACACAATTTTCCAGAGCGTTTTTTAAAATAACGTACCGTTTGTTGGCAAAAATTATTTTGCTTCATTCTGGCATATTTTTGAAAACAACACATTTGCTATTTCAGGGACAAAAAACTAAAAATCCGTTTGGTGTATTGTAACATAAAAAACCACTGCAAAAATAAAGAGCGAGGCCTTACGGGCACGATCTACAGCAATTTTCATCACCATTTTTTTTATTTTTTATTTGTACTAGATATTTTTTTCTTGTTTAAGATATTAAATGTGACTAAATTGTGCTCTTATGGAATTCTTATACCAATTCAAAGTTTTCGCGTAATTGCTCGTTAAAGTCAAAATTTGCATGTTTCGGTTTTAAGGACAAACCTAAAACCAACTGACATACCAAACTGAAAACATTCACAGTGGATAAAGATGTCGCAGGCTACAATTTCTCACACATACAAACAAAGAATATTAAATGTGTATTTAAATAAAAATGCTAAAAATTAAAATTAAAATTTTAAAATGCAACAATTTTTTAAAAATACAAAAATATCTTATTTTGTGGTTTAATACAGCTGAACCTGTAGCGTACAACATCATTATTAACTGTGAATTTTTTCAGTTTTGTAAGTGAGTTGGTTTTTAGTGTCGCCCTTAAAACGGTAACATGCACATTTTGGTTTAACGAGCCATTACGCAAAAACTATGCGAAATAGAAAAATCTTATAAGAGAAAAATTTAGTCACATTTTGTGTCTAAAATAAGAAAAAAAAATATCTGGTACAAATGTAAAAATAAAATAAAAGTGATGATTGTATTTAATAAAAAATACTGAATTTTAAAATGAAAATTTAAAAAATTCAACAAATTTGTAAACATATATTTTGTTTTTGTTTTTATATGTGTCAAATCACAGCCAGCAACATTGTTATACACTGTGAATTTTTTCGGTTTGGCATGTCAGTTGGCTTTAGTGGCGTACATAAAACCGTAAAGTGCAAATGTTGACGTTCACGACTCATTACGCAAATCTATAAGAGACACAAAAATTTCCTAAGAGGAAGATTTAATCACAATTTACGTCTAAAATAAGAAAATAAATATCTGGTATACATATAAAAATAAAAAAAAAAATACGTTGAAAACTGAGGTGAACCGCGCCCTTAAAAGTTTGTCACAAGGGTAGTTTGTGCCGATTGAGCGCTGCGATCGGTACGGGGTGTTAATTTACCAATCACAGTTTCCTGAATTTTAAGTTACGTTACGTCGATAATTTAAAACGCGGAATCGGTTGTTATTCACTTTAAAATAAAATTGAATGACTTCTATCATTTCCAAGCCTATTTATATTTTACTTAATTACGATTGTGTATTATTCTGGTCACTTAGCGACAGCAGCGAAACTAGCGGCAGAAGTTTTCCCTGTGCCAAACTCTCCCATAAGAAAACACATTTTCTTTCTAATGTATACTATAATTAACCACCTTAATCAGGGTAAGCGACTGTTAGCAGACGAAGCTCGCCATTTGGAACGAAGAAAACGTGAAAAATATTAGCACATAGCTAATACCACAACAAAGTGATATAGTGCTGAATGTACTGTGTTCAAAATATAGAAGAAGCAAGGCAGAAATTAATATTATTTGTAATATATATACAACAACGAGTAACCAATATGCTGCGTACGTCCATTGTGTTCGCTATTTTACAAGCCAGGACACGGAAACCTTTCCGTAGCTTCGCAATGTGGGCCGGGTTCACGTCCTACCTGCTAGATGTCTCCCCTCTGTACTTTTATCACTAGCGATTGTTTACGCTTCTTCATACTCCTTAATCTATGGACTACTTGTGATAAAATTTTAAATAGTTTTAAATGTTCGTCTTCAACGCGTTACGCTTTTTAAATGTTGCAACTAATAGGCCTATAACGCTTCGAGGTGTATAAATTTCGAAGTTTCGTGAACAAGTTGGCACACCTACATGTCTGTTGTTTCTTTGACAGAGAAGCATACTCTAGCGGCTATTCTTGGAACTACGTAGTTATGAGTAATTCTCGAAGCACGTGTACCGGCCTCGGTAGCGAAGAATGTTAGGCGCCGGTCTACGATGCGAGAGGTCCTGGGTTGGAATACTGGCTCGGGCATGTAGCCTATGTTGTGTTGTCTCTTCACCTTATTTCACCCTCATCAGCTGTTAAGTGGTTCAAGGGTTGTAAAACCCTCTCACCTCCTCGAAGTACGTGTTCCGGCCTGCAGGTATAACAGTGCGTTGCATTTAAGGTCTCGCTATTAAGTTTTGCAGTTGTTTCGAAAATATGTTTTAACGCAAATTAATGCATATATCAGAAATTAATTCTTACTCTTTTAACACATATGTATCATCGTTTGTATGTGAATTTTTCTGTTGCAATACTACAAACGGGTTTAAAATTTTCCCCCCTGAAATTTCACATATTTTGTTGTGAAAATAAGCCAAAATGAAGCAAAAATATTTTTGCGTGCAAACGGTACATTATTAAAAACAAACGCTGTGGCAAAATTGTGCATCGTATGGTTGTACACAGTCTTAAATTTTTTTCAAAGCATTTGGTTTAAAAATATTATATTAATTTGCAATTGTTTGAAATAAATTAAATACCATGGCCTTAAAGTTACCAGAAAAAAATTCTTAAGTCCACTGAAGTAAAGGCTAGCCTCCAAGAATTCCTGAGAATTCAAACAACAACTGCTCATTGGCTGTTCGCTGACACAGCGAAACAAATTTGGTTGCTATTATATTATTGGCCCGGCAAATTCCTGGCGGTGTCATATATGTAAAGGGTCAACTGCGAAGGTGGTATGAACACACACTTGCTAAAAGTTCTAGCTTTCTCTCAAAAGAAAACGCGAATCTATCAGGTCTCTAACCGTGAAATAATACCAACACCGCAATGCAAACTTCAGTGATGTGAAGATATTTTGCTCAGCACTCAACATCGATGTGTGGGGTTGGTGAGGGGTGAGATGATGTGAGCATGGAGCAGCGCCGTAATGCATGGGCGGGGGAAACGGGAGATCTGCCGAGGAGGCCCACCGAACAGCGGTATCATCCGGCACGATTCCCACATTTTAAGAATTGAACTCGGTTCACACTGCTAGGACGTGAATGTTCTGTCCAATGCGCCAACAGCGGCCCCGAAAAAAATTCAGTCATAACAGGCTATGCTGCTTTCTGTTCTGGAACACTGCTTACCAAGTGACAATAAGATAATATTGTACGTGAAACAACAGAAAGTTAGTATAGTTTGAACATAGGTGGATGTGGTGTAATTGTGGCCACCAGTGAAGGCGAGAGGCAGCGTGGGCCGCGTTATCTGTCACGCATTGTGTTTGAGTAGGAAAGGCGCAGTTTTACATAACCGCGGCCGAGTGCGTAAATACTCGGGTAAACATCACGCACGCACATGTGCGTCGCCCACCCACGCGTTGCCTCACAAGTGTTTCCACTTACAATGTTCTGCTCGCACAAAACACGCTACATTCCTGTGGATTATAGAATAAAGGAAAATGAACGGAAAGGCAGTATTTATTACTAATTATATTTTTCAGAGAAAACTGTTTAAGAATGGTTGAAATTTCAAATAATATGCTAAAGTGGTCTGACACAGGTAAATTGACTTTTTATAGTCTACCAGCTCTTTTTTATTTCTGCTGTGTATTGAAAGGTTTATCTTTCTGATTTGCGGCCTGGAAAATACCTAGTACTTTACAGCAATTTCGCGAATACTTGAGACTGGCTGAAGAAATGGTGGGAAGACATCATCATCCGCAGTCTGATAAGTCGTATTCAGCCATGTTGAAGGGCTTGGGAACAATATTTTTAGTAAACAGGGTGTCTTAACAATGACATTACGTCGTTGTACGAAGTGTTTTCTTTACGCACATCGGCACAGTACGCACATGTGGAATACTTCCGCAAAAACACTGTATTTACACTCTAAGAAATAGTTTGTAAATTTGCCACACATGTGTATAGGAGCGCTATAAGTAGGGGCACGAGTATTTCGCGTATTGATTGTAGGTCAGGTTGAACGCCAATAACATGTACATCACCGTAATTTCCGTGATTGTACTACAGCTATTTTGACACACCTTTAGAGGTTGCAAGCCAGTAGTAAATAATAAAATATTTCGTGGGGCTACCCACTTGTACGGTTAGGAGACAATACATATTCGACTTTGGCCAGTGTGTGTATAGGACTGAGAAGTATAGACTGCTACCAGATTATTACGCGATATACTCGTGCCTCTACATATAAGAAAGCCGATATATATTATAATTGTTTCCCGGACATTCGTGGTAGCATTCCTATACTTTTTATAAATCAGTCAAATGCATACTAAAGTTACCAGACTTGTATTGTAACAACTGCAATGTTTGCATATTTACGAGGCGGAAGTATGATAACTGTCTCGTACTGAATTTAGGTTAATTAGTTCCTGAACATTCTAGGAAATTTTTTTACAGTGTAAGAACACCGTGCGCGGTATTTGAAGCGCATGCTAGGCGGCGTGCTTAAGTACGCTGCGCACGGCCTGGCAGCAGAGTGTAACGTGGGTAATGACGCGAAATGCGCCGGCCTCGCGCGAGCACACGCCCGTAATAGCCGTGGAAAGTGGAGTGGAGAGTAGAGTCTCTGTAAGCAGGGGGAGGGGGCAGGAGGAGGTAATGCCGCCCGTAGAGGCCATGGGTAGAGACACTGGAAAATCGCGAAAATATGTTACATAGTTTCCAATAAACTATAGTACCTCAATCGTGACACGTGTGAATAGTTTCCTGGCAAATCACACACGTTCTGTGTTAAAACTGTTCAGTTCTAATTGGGTCTGTTGAACAGGGACACAGTTCATCATATAAACGATAGCCAATATAGGTGCAAAACCTTCAGTGTTATACATAGTATGTTGGAGCCTAGCAAACAATCAACTTTTCCCGCGATTTACCAGCGTCTCTAGCCATGGGTTCGTGTTCCCGGAGCTCGTTAAATCCGCGGCCGAGTTAGACCAGGGTCAAGGGACTTAACCCACTTCTGGCCGTCCCTCTTTATTACTCCCCTGGTCCAAGACAAGACTTGGAAAAATAACGTTGACCGTCCACATCCCTCTGTACAACATTCTCTGATTCTCCTTCCCCCGTCGTTCAAGCGTCCTGTCTCCATCGTTTGAAACCTTGTCGTAATTATTCTTCAATCCCTTCCTTTACGTCCCCTCCATCATCTTCCGCATTGCTATTGCTGTCGTAAAACTCGCGCAGAGTACAGTCTGGTAAAATCTCAAACTGTTGTGAGATTTGCAGAGGCAGTTTTATTTCCACGTCGGCTTACAGCTTTAACTCGACGCACGGACATATTCGTCATTCGTGAAAGACAGCGAGCAGCCGAGATTGTCGGTGCATTTATTACATTCCACAACACTAACTACTGAACAAATCTTAGAATATTGTGAATTTCGTAGCTGTTATTTTGGGCATCAGTAAGCAGGAAATTTTATCTACGCAGTCGCGTTGTTCAATAACACTTAAGTAGAATACGCAAGAAGGAAACAGGTACTTTTCAGAACATAGTGATGCAAAAATTACTGCCTGGAATGTAAATAGTTGTGTGACGAAGGAAAGTATTCACTTGCCATGGAGGTTGATGACGTTCATTTGAATTTATGAACTATAATTAGGCATATTGAAGTGTATTACACAATTACCGCGTAGTTTAGAGGATAGGCTTCTCCTCAGAATATGGCACACAAAATGTAATTAACAGTTTTAATTAAACCTATGCATGGACTAATAGAACTGAATCCTTACTGAAGAAGGTATATTTCTGTGTTCGGGACACTTAAGGACTGGTGAATTTTTTTTTTTTCAAACATGAGAATCGTCCCTATCATATAGTCCCCACTAGTTGCGCTTAAAGCAATAAAACTCTTTAGTTTAGTATGATTAAAACTCAATAAATAATACTGGAATGATTAGTTTAAACGAATTAATTGTATGAGAGACGTTTGCGAATTCGTATTACATTGCATGGCAACACGCATGCTGCACCCGCAACCCCTGTTCAATATCCCCTTGGCGGGCCAAGAGGGGTCATATCATGACCTCAGCTGAGTGCAACTTCTCGCCGCTTGCTGACCTAGGTGCCAGACTTCTAGGACTCGCGCCACGTCTTCTCTAGCGCTCAAAGTCTCGCTGTTGATAGCTCGTGATATCTGCCCACTCCAGTAGTTTCAGGTGTGTTCATGAACCGTTATTATCTGCTCCTATCTGCACTCTGAAGGCACGGTACGAGAAGATCCCGTATTACAACTCTTAAAAACACAACTTTGGCCCGTGAAGGGGCACGTTACATCGTACTTCGGAGATCGTGGATTGTGGTTCACTCTCAATCATGAATACTGACGTAAAACATAGCGAGTTCACTGAGTGTTCAACTTGCCTGTGTGTAAACTATACAGGATGACATTTTCAGAAGACGTACAAAATTTAGTCGTCAACATAATTTTATACTTAAATGCTATATGCTTTGTCTGCAACTTTCTGGCACGATCAAAATATTCCTTTAATATCTTCCAGTCACAGTTACAGAGCAACAAAGTCTCGGTTAATTGTTAGCAAAGTACATAAACAGTTGTAAATTATAATTTGATATAGAATAGCGAAAAGAAATTGACGTCTAGATGATCGACAAACATAGGCTACATCGTCTTTGAAAGAACTGTTGTGCAATGGGAGTGCATGACTGGATTCAGTTTCTTGGACGTTCTCCATTGCAAACTGAATGACTGTCAAAGAAAACTAAACAAATAAAAACAAAACCATAAAATAAGCAGAGTATGCTTTAGTCAGCAAGATACATACACAACAAGAAATTCCAAAATGGAATCGGGTCAAATAAAAACAAGGAACAAACATCTACTGTGTTTTTTGTTTCGTCTCATCGTTGTGTCACACGTTACTTGGTTTTTTTATTTTTTGTTCTTATTTTCATTTATCATCTGTTTGTTCCTTGTTTTTATTTGACCCGATTCCATTTTGTAATTTCATGTTGTGTATGTATATTGCTGACAAAAGCATACTCTGCTTATTTTATGGTTTTGTTTTTATTTGTTTAGTTTTCTTTGACAGTTATTCAATTTGCAATGGAGTACGTCCAAGAAACTGAATCTAGTCATAGGCTAAATCTGTTCACCGTTTCCATTATTCCAGCGACGAAATATGACGAGGGAGTATACCGAAGAATTTAATTGTTCAATAATTTTTTATATTTGTACTAGCTATTGTTTGTTCGGTAGACATATTTTTACTAATATGAAATTTTTTTTAAATTTTCGTAGTTTTTGTATAGCAGCATATCGCAGCCCAAATTTGCACAAAAAGATTTTATGCTGCAAAGGAAAACCAACTGACTTAACGAAATGAAATAACTATCTCTGAAGAACAGTATCACAGACAGCGTCAAGACCTGTATGAAAACAGCTTTGAATTTTTTCGTATTACAAAATAATGAATAAAAAATAAAAAAATCGTCAGTTGTCCGCATTTTTTAAAAATACAAAACAATATTCGATGCAATTTTATACGTGTCTTGATATAGTCCATAATGCTGTTCTTTAGTGTAAATTAATTAATTTCGGTAGCTGTTTTTTCCTTTCTAGCATAAAACCGTTTAATAGAAATTCGGACTCTGACCTATCATTATAGGCAAAACTATAAAAGTTACAAAAACATTCATTGCAGTAAAAAACAGTTGGCACATTATGAGTACAAAGTAAATCATATATATTACAAATATAAAAATTACTAAAACAATCGAAATCTCTCCCCTTAATGCTCCGTCAACTCAACGATTTGTCTTCCCTTACACTGCTCTCAGCTGATGGCGCTGGTTATAACAGTGTACTTATTGTATAGTAGACGTGACACTCTTCAGTCCATGTGCAATTATCAGCTTCCTAACTTGGTCGAAACTGAACAAAAATAGACGACTAGCGGGATATTGAGACATTGGCGTTCCTAACCTCTCTCTTCCGCGTCTCTGCGCGACTGGACACACAGACAGGCATAACAAAAGCGCTTTGTCAGAAGCATTAGTCGACTAATTACCACGTGACTTGTGGAGATTCGTATCGCAGGGGAACCCCCTCGCTCACAATGCACGCCGGACAATCGCCGTCTGCCAACACTTTCGACTCGCTAGTGCCGGACAAAGCACAGCAATCCCCTTCTAGAACTGCCGCCTGTGTATATAAACTCCTGCATCTTTCGTAAACCCAGCGACATGCTCACACCTCAAACACTTACCATCATGTAAACTTAGTAATAAGAACACAATAGGTAGGCACACTGTAGTTTGGCGAATATGTTTCATGACTGTCTGTGTTTCAAAACACTTAAGTGTCTAAACAATTATAGTAAGAGAAATGTAAATTCCGCATTGTTTTCTGACAACAGACTAGACTGCAAACTGATGTTAGTTCGCCCGACATCTACTACTGGCCTTCAATGGTGTGGATTGTAGCGAGGATCATTTGAAACCAGTAACTACACGTTTTATTCGGTACATCGTCTGCAAATCAGTCAAATTCGTAAATGACATTACACGAATGCAATGCAATCGTAGATTGTACCGAGTATACATGTAGATTAATGGAGTCTATTCTGTCACCAAACAGCAACGCCAATTTCGTAAGTTTCTAATTATAGTTCTTACGCGTATTAAGGATCTACCTGCGTATCAGTAGAGCCCACGATTTTTGGTGAAAAGAATTCTGCAACAATTTGTTTCAATACCTTGTGTGCACAAATGCAGCTCTGCTTCTTGAGTATTGGCAGAATGTAGGCGTGGCTCATTTGACTGTGCCAACAGGAACAAGGTTACTGCGACACCACACGTCTGTGATTTGCTGGTAAAACCCCGAGATGCTGAGAATTTACAACAGCCAATCACTGACCACGAAGCAGTGCTGCATATGTGCACATAAGGCATTTAAACAAATTGTTGCAGAATTCTTTTCACCAAAAATCGTGGGCTCTACGTATCAGGCATCTTGTCTTAATTGACCCAGTTAAACGAGAAAATTTTTTTTCGCAAATACATGTAGCCAATAACCAAACAGAAGCTTGCTAGTTTTAACATTTTAATATAGTTTGTAGAACAATTCACTAAAATTCCGACGTTTCTTAAGATACGGCACTCTGCTATGTTTTGCTGTGTGTGTGCACTTATTTAAATTCAGAACAGTGTGCATATATTTGCTTCTGTTAAGATACATAATTCCTGTTTATCTCTATACGGGAACTTGATATCACAGTAGAATTATATGGCAACGTGTTTTAAAATTATTTATTTTTGCAATTACTGTGATGTTCTTGCCTGATAATGGAAATCTAATCTGTCGGAATACCAAGTATATATTGCAAATGTCTATTTTAAGATTGGGATTGTTAGTTATTACACCTAGAAGAATCACAATCTAACTCTTCAACGTCTTAAATGTGGGCTTGATTATGAATCGCTTTATTATACATTCTGCAAACTATTTTACATTTTTTATTTAGGCCTATTCAGCATTTACGCTTTCCCGGAACGCGACAACGTGACAACTTCATACGGAAATATGTGCGTGACCTGAAAAATATTAGCGCCGTATGAGTATGCAGAAGATCTTTCATCACTAACAAGAACGTGCCGGTCAAACAAGGACCATTTTAAGCCCATGAAACACTTCCACAAATCCAGTATGGCTGCCTTCATGCAGAAACAAATGAATATTGTTAATTCAAGATGATGACGACAGTCTAGAAGCAACTTGTTTACTTACTGAGAACTACATTGTTTAGATAACAGACAGTACGAACTTCTGACAAATCTAAAAAATGTAAGGTTTGTGAGAAAATCAGATGCGAACGATGTATATTATGGTTAGAAAATTGCAAAAAACATTTCTGCTGATATAACCTCCAAATCAGGGTAGTGTCCTGCTCCCAGTGTGATTAGTCGACAGTTGTGAGCCGCGGTGAAACTGTTTACAGACAAATAGCAGACGTATAGGCCGCTCGGGATAAAGTGAACACTAAAAATTTAACCTTTGAAAAATATCGCTAGCCGTTACAGCATATAATTCTACACTAACAATAGTTATCTTACTATTTGCATGGTTGGCAATGAATTAACCGAATATAGTTCCGTGTATTTTTCTATGTTAATACAACGATACTATAATAAAATAAATTTAAATGGACTTATTTCAATATTACATAATTAATAAACTTTTTTTTATCGAACTATATAGGTTCCTACCGACTTCATAATTTATCTTACATGCGCAAACATTAAGTGACGTGTCAAGAGAAGTTAAACATTTCCCGTCGTCAGCCGTCACGTGCAGAAATATGCAAATTGGCTGAAAATAGAACTTTAGCAGGTCTTTTTTGAGTGCTCACTTTATCCCGAACCGCCTATACAGTCCCAGTGCACCAGAATTAGCATTGCCGTAGTAAAATAGTGGTACACCAGTAACAGAAGAAAATAATCAGAAATGAATGCGTTACATTAAAGCATAGCAAACATTCAACTTTCCCGCGATGAATCGCCGTGTCTAATATCGTGAAGTATTTGTGAAGAAGGTCGCGACACGACTGACGAGATAAACTGAACGCCTGCTGAAAGACAACACGCCAACCCGCGTAACACGACACGTGTCTTGGTACTGATAGTAAAAAAAAAAAAAAACTGGAACATTTTAAAACATTGAGTTTACAAGAAATTTCGAATGTGTATGGTGCCGCGGTGATTGAATGGCCAGACCATTCGCCTCCTACCATGGTGATCCGGGTTCGATTATTGGCGGGGTCGGTCCCCGGATTTTCGCACGTGGGAATAGTGCCGGATGATGCCGTTGGTCGGCGGGTTTTCTCGGGGATCTCCCGTTTCCCCCGCCCTTTCATTCCGGCGCTGCTCCATACCCACCTCATGTCATCCCCCACAAACGCTAAAGACATCGATGTTAAGCGCTGATCAAAATCACTCACTCACTCAAATGTGTATATATAAGTACATATAACTAAACACATGCAAAATTCGCTTTGTTATTTAGTGACAAACTGGACTCCACTGATGTGTATACACTCGTGCACAATCTGTGAGTTCATTGCATACCAGTTTTTATGTAATGTCAATTACGTATTTAACAACTTGCATGCGATTGGTCACACTACCGAGCAACTTGTAATTATTGTCTCAAAGTGTTCCCTACTACAATCCGAGACGTTGAAGGTCAGTGGAAGACATAAAGCGAACGAACAACAGCTTATACTCAAATCTTTTGTCAGAAAAGAACGATAAATTTACAGGTCTCTATTATAGCATAAAATTTATTTTTCAGTGTTTCATATTCTGTAAATTGTATTTTAATGGATAAATAGGCTTATAAAATTTTTTTAAATTTCGAGTAGATTTATTATATAAAATTCTGAACATAATTCAGAATGAAAGAAAACAATATATTCCAACTTCCTTTGTTTAATTATATATCTTTTATATTCCCTGAAAAATTTAATATTATTACTAATTACAAAATATAATAATTTTTTATTTCTGGAAACGATATCGTACACACATTTACCAGAAAAAAGTGATAATGGGAAATGTTTTGAATTAATGGCATTACAAGATGTCGTTTATAATGTGGCAGGAGTAAGATGGGACAAATTCATTCGCTGTGGAACTTCAAAAATTTTAAGGCCAAAAGTAATTTTTTTCCCAACAATTTTTAGAGGCTAATGTTAGTAGTCTGAAACAAACCCCTTTGTGGTTTCACGAATAGATATGCTTGCTTCTAATTATTAGGGAATTGTTATAAGAAAAAAATTGTTCAGTCATAGAGACCGGAAAAGTTCGTGTTTTGTTTCAGGCACAAGTTAGGTCACGAACAACTGTAACTTCGTGTAACATTTTAGTTTTGCTCTTGCCTTTCTTTTTAGAGGGTGCTTAACCAATAAAGAAGCCACTAAATGCAGGCCTAACCGTGCGGTACTACATGCTACCAATGAGTAGCTGATGTATGATTGAATACACTGATAGTGTTCGAAGCAAGTCCACTGGTTTGTCAATCTGAGAATGTTCTAGTTTGTAATTAGTAAGTCGTTGTGTTTCATGTAATGGATATCGGCAGATCACCCAATATACTCCAAGTGTACGAGCAGGTGGAATGATCTAAGCTGCCACATTAGATGGTCAGAGTGTAGCAAGTAGCAAGTATTGCTATAGAGGTAAAACAACGGTTTTATAAGGAAAAGATCTTCACACAGTTTCATTGCCGCATGGGCGTATATTGCAGCTATGCTTCACGGTCAGTGAGTGAATACTGACAAATCACAGAAGTATAGTGCCACGAGAACCATATTTTTATTGGCGCAGTCAAATGAGAGATATGTCTGAACATACAAGCACTGCCAATAACCACGAGGTTTTCTTAAGGCACTGGGCCAAAACGGCACATTTTTTCAACGACAGACTCGAGGTAGCCTACTAGAGATTGCCGAACTGGGACATTTCCCCGAACCTGACGGTCAGTCAGCAAGGAAGGGATAATGGTGGCTCTAGTTCGTGCAAACAATGTTGTCGGAGACTCGCTTGAACGAGACTTCAGTAGCGAATCTATAGTTTTATTAGAAGCTGACACGCAGCAATGTTCAATGAACGCCCATACCTTTCTTTTATTTGTTTACACCTGTATTTTGAAATACGATAGACTAAAAAGTTTTTTTTTACGATGTTGGAGGGCTTTGAAATATAGTTTACCCTATATCCTGCATTCCAAGACACATTGTGTCATCGTGTGAAATGTGACATTCTTTCGGTGGTGACCCATCTTATTATTGATGGAAAGTTTTGAGCACATTTATACCGTAGTTAAAAGAATCCTGTAAGTAGTTGTTTAGATATAATAAATTGAATGAAGCCGTTTATAGCCATTTTGAGGGACTCCGAGATGGTCGTTATAATTAATGAATGTTTTGAAACTACAACCTTTCCGATATCGTTCAAAGTGTTGGTTCTTTCGTAAATGCACACATTAAAAAACACATTGAGAAGTTTCTTAGATTAAAGAGTTCTGCTAGTACGCTACAACTCTTTTTACAAGGCAGGAAGACAGCCGCCTTAAGATGTAATCTTGTAGTTTTATTTCTGGAAAGTGTGGCGCACAACAATACAGCCTTACTTAAGCTTACATATTGCTGGTTTTTTTATAATGTTCGTTATTTTTGAATACAGAAGTCTGGAAAGGCATTACTTGGCCTTCTTGAGGGGCCCCGAAACATATGATTAACAGGCATGCCTATTTTTAAATGCATACAAGTATAGTTAGAATGTTCCACAACGCCGATCTACAAAGCATTCTCGTTTTCTCCTGTTTCGGTGCCACAACCTAGCGCTAAATGTCTTAGTTGTAGTCATGTAACTGATTCTACAAACATAAGATGTGGCGTCGTGAACAAGTAGACAATTTTGTGGGTTCCTTGCTGGGCGGATCCGTGTTTTCTTATGCGAGGCTTACATCATCACAATACTTGCATTTATCTCGTACTGATTGCGTTCAGATGTTTCTGTGTGCGGTGGGTGTTTTACCGTTACATTTTACTGACAGTTTTCGGCAACACTTTCGAGCAAAGAAACAGAATTAGCACAAATAACATAGGCCTATATGTCTGTAGGTACATGGCGAAATATGTCAGTACAGCACACCACATTTATTTTTGTTTGAAAATATATTAACCTACAGGTCAGCGAACTCGCGAAATTTTCCGGTACTTATTGATTGCATTCCTTGCCAGTTTTTATGTGATGACATTGATGTATTTGGCTGCTTCGCGTGCGATTAGTCTCACTTCAGTAGAACATGTAATTATTGACTCAAAGTGTTCCCCGCTACAATACACGACATTGTCGGCAGCGGAAGACGTCGAGCTAGCGAGCAACAGCATGCAGTCTAGTCTGGTGTGACAAAATAACTAGAAATCTGCACGTATCCAACTACAGTAAAACGGGGTTACTTTGACTAAGGTTAATTCTACTACAGGTTAGATTGATCAATGTTAAAAGTTTGGCACAGGAAAAATATCTACCGCTTGAGCACTAGTATCGATATTGGGTGCAACTGACCAATCACAGAGCTTTCCTGAATTTTTAGTTACATATAGTTGATAATCCAAAACGCGAAATTACTTTATTTCAATTTAAAATTAAGTTAAATGATTTTTGTCATTTCCAAGACTATTTAAAATTAATTTTACAACAGTTTCGTATTTTTCTGGTCCCTTTGCGATTGCAGCGAAACTAGCGGCAGAAATATTCCCTGTGCCAAACTCTCCACATAAGGAAACATATTTTCATTCTAACCTGTAGTAGAGTTAACCTTACTTTGACCATTATAAATGTTAGTTTTAGGGTCATTTGGTAAATTAGTAGATAAATTGAATGTAGTGTTTGAAATAGTTTCTTTGACACATGTACTTAACCTTTAAATTATTTTTACTAAACAACATAAATACCAAAATTTTGAGTGCACAAAGTTATCCCACAAGGTCAAACTAACTCCGGTTTACGGTATTGTACTACATAAATTCTGTGCGCGAATTTAGTGCTCCTCGCACAGATACGTAACACCACCACTGACGTTTTTTTTTTTTATTGTTCTTCTGAAAATGCTTCCCAGAATTGGAAATTGCAGATGATGGTAACTCAATTTTTTGCCTAGCTAGCCACGTGCTTGTTGCATTCCGTAGACAGAACTAACGACTGTCAGAGCTCAGTGATGCTGAAGGAGTGGGAACGAGAAAGACATACATTATTTTCCAATGACCGGCTAGTACAGAAAATGGAACATCATGCCTGGTTAACGGGCAAGCTTCCAGAATAAGAGAAGACGGAATACATAGATTGCCACCAATATTATGATATGCATAAGTGATTTCAGAGAAATAATCTCGCAGTAGCTAGGGGCAGTGATGATTACCGCGATGTTATTTTGCACATATAGGAACAAAAAAAAAATAGTAGCTATGCTATTTTATGGCAGGGTTTTGTGATCTCACTTGTACGTCTTAAGACCATGGGTTCACCTTTTTATACTGTTTGTGAAGATATTATTATCTAAATCCTGAACGGGATTGTTTATCGAATTCAAGAACATTTCTTTAAAGCAATAACAAGGAAAATTGTGTGAATTTTTGTCTAGTAGTACATACGTTTGACGTTTCTTGAATACTATTCGTAAGCAGACATAATTCATACTGACTAGTTTTTGAATAATTTTTATCGGCCAAAGAACTGCACACCACTCAGCGGGGGGACCGCGGTGGCCGAATGGTTAGACCATTCGCCTCCCACCAAGGCGATCCGGGTTTGATTCCCGGCGGGGTCGGAACCCGGATTTTCGCATGTAGGAAACGTGCCGGACGATGCCGCTGGTCGGCGGGTTTTCTCGGGGATCTCCCGCTTCCCCCTCCCCTTCATTCCGGCGCTGCTTCATACTACCTCATGTCACCCATAACCACAGGGGCGTCATTTCAGGTTTTTCCAGGGGGGGGGGCAAGATTTTGTTTTCAGACGACAGTGACCTTGTTGCATCTTTTTTATTAATTAAGCATGTATAAATTAGATACTTTAATAATAAAACTTCAGTTTTATGTCCTTAAGTTAGCATTATTTACATTTAAAAATACAAAAAAATATATTTATACACAAAAATTCCAAATCCAGGGGGGGACATTTGCCCCCCCCCCCCCTGTAGCTCCAAATGACGCCCCTTCCTCACCAGCGCTGAAGACCTAGATGTAAAGCGCTGACCAAAATCTCTCACACACCACTCAGCGGCCACGGAAGGCAACCACTTAAGGCAACCGCCTGGTGAAGTATATGTTTGTGTGTGTTATAAAGCGAAAATTGTTGAGATGAGGCGCTACAAGCGACGCCGGCCGGCACTTGTATTGAGATATCACCTCTAAGCCCAAAGTCGTAAATGCGCGCGGTGTTCCCGTCGTAACGTTTTTACTGTGGATCTTTAGAGGTGGCCCTATCAGTTTACTGAACCCCATAACACCAGCCAAGGCCAATGAAATGTTAGAACACATTTTGAAAGGTGATTTCAAAAACTATCCTAGTCCACACATTTACCAAAATGGTAATACTAATGCAAGTTTTAGTATGACCAGTGTTTCACTGAATGAAGTGAATAACAGCAAACATTTTATTTTACTGTTGGATTAGAGGCCAGCTGATCACCGTAGTTACTATTCAATTTGTTTTTTCCTTCTCCTGAACAATCTTTATTTCTGGACTTGGAGTATTTTTGAATTCCCCGTTTCATTTCGAACTAATTTGCTACATACGTCTTGAGAAACAACTATCTGAAACAGCAGATTTTAACCTAGTTTGAATGGTATAAAATAATGCTTCTAACTTGCCCGGTGCCTTAGAAGTCATACTAACAAGTAGTCGGATGTGTGTTACGTTTTAGTACGTAGGTATTGTCGACGCACGTTTACTGCTCTCTGAGAAGAAATGTAACTCCTATAGACTGTTCACGATAATGTGAGCACTACCTAATTTTTTCTTTAAGATATTTTGCATTCCTCTTTACTATTTTCCAAATGAAAAATATTATAAAACTAAAAACCAGCGTAAATGTTTGAACACACTGAAAACCTGTTAATTTTGGCCCCAATAAAATACAGCTATCGGTTATTGTAAATGTTGGGGACTGCTCAATTTAAAGTGAACAGCCTACACACGCTGCACTCACTTGGAACACAAGTCATGCGGCCACTTTAAAATCTTGAGAATGTCGAGTAAAGGAAGGCAGTGAAGAGAGTTGTAGGGGGTTGTAGTAGATTATTGAGGTTGCTCATCTATGACGTAATACCACCTGCTGTGTGTTGCCAGCCCTCCTATCTCCTGGCCAGGCCACCTCCCACCCGCCGCACAAATGACGGGGTACAAGGGCAGATTGAGGCACCGCCCACCTGGGCCGGGGTTAACCACAGGTCTGACCTGGTCGTGTTTACTCAGCGGCGTTAAAAGGCGAGTGGTAGTGGTCAAACACATCTTCCTCCCTCTGCCCTCGTGCAACCGAGACGAGAGAATGCCGTCGCACTGTTGCCAGGCCGAGCGCATGACCTAGGCTCGCGGAGGGGAAGAACAGCATTCTGCAAGCTACACTTCAATGACATTCGGCTTTTGTCGCAGAACTTAATCTGTTATTAGCAACGTGTCGTTAGAGACGGGAATAATTCGCGTGTTCAATGACCTGCGTGCTAACCTCCAAAAATATATGTGTACTCAAGTGAACGGCAGCTGCTCATTAGCTGCTCTCTGACGCTGTTATGCACCATTCTTTTAACTGTTTCTTAATTACTGTCCCACTGCCTTCCAGGAAGTGTCAAAAATGTCAAAGGCCTATTGTGAAGGTTATACGAACATACAGTTGTTTAAAGTCTAACTTTTGCCCAAAAGAAACGGCGAATTTTTCACAGGTCTCATATTAGGCTTGGCGAGCTCGAACCGCACGGGAGAGCAACATTGCGGCACTAGCCGGCAACATGGGAGAAATTTACTCACCAAAATGCAGGCTTGCACGCCAGAACGTGTCCCCGCAAATAAAGAAACTTCCACAGCATGCAGAGGCCAATCATATACAAGGTATCGAGCCTCTTGCAGCCAATACACGCCTGAGATCATATAAACTACGAGTAGGGACCTGAAAAAATTTGCGTTTTCTTTTAAGCACAAGCTAGAATTTCACCGACTGTTCGTTCGTGTCATTTTTTACAATTGGTTCTTGACTTATTTGATACCTCGTGTAAGTCGATGCACCAATAAAGTTTTTTAAAACTAATTGCAAGTCAATCTCACAGTGTCAGTGAGCAGCTATGAACAGCCACTATCTACTAGGGTAAACATATATTCTTGGAGGCTAGCCTACAGGTCAGTGAACCGGCGAATTATTCCCGTCTCTAACTATGAATGACACCACGACGACATTTAGCTCTGTCTATCTAGCTATTCTGTGCTGTGACCAAGGCCGTAGAAGAACAGGTCTGGACACTCGCCTGGAAACTTGACCCCCTTGTTGTTTGGCTGTAGTTCACCAAGTTACCGAGAATATTGTGTTTTATTGGCGCTTCAGTTAGGGCGGTCGGACTCAAACTCCGCCCACTTCCTTTCCACTAAGATAAACAATTTATCAAAATGTATTTTTATCAATTTATGAAATACTTCCTTCGCTCACGAATTAAAAAAAAAGGCTCCAACAATCTTAATTTCCTTTATAAATTTAACAATGGAAAAAAGTGGGCGGAGTTTTGAGTCCGACCACCCGGATTACAGCGCAAAAAAGCACGACATTCTCGGTAACTTGACGAACTACAGCCAAACAACAAGGGGGTCAAGCAAAATACATTGTTAGATAGGCGAGTGTCCATACCTGTACTTCTACGACCGTGGCTGTGACCAAGACTGTGGCCGCCAGCGCATAATGGCCCGAGCAGCAGAAGTTTACAACACTTACTTTTTAAACAGTAACTGCAGCCAGACACGTCAGTCCTAATTAAACTTTCCCTCAATCGAATGACGATGCAGACTTTCAGAAGCCTTCACCCGGGTCACCGTGTGTTTAGCCCACTTATCGACACATTTTGCCTCGCCTCGCTTGCCTTTCAGTTCTAGACGTCATTGTCCTGAATGTTGTGTGGCCTTGAGAACGCTTCATACAAGCGACTTTTAAGGCCATGCTCTTTAGTTTATACTGTTTTTTCTATAATTACTTTTTTAACTTAAACGACAGCATATATCAAAAATATGTCTGGCAGTTTTGTTTAAAATGTCAAGAATTTAACGGTTTCGTCAGTTACATAATTAACTTCGCTGCTACATGTGACTATAGTTAAATATACGAAATATTGCTTTACTGTGAAATGCGACTTTAATCTAACATCAAATTAAATTACTCTAAACACTAGGTACATGATTTTCTCGCTTGATATTAACCAAAAAGTAAATTATTTAAAAAACTATTTTAAAAAATTTACATTATCTTGGCATATTAAAAAAGTTTTATCCCGCAGCGAAAGAGAAAATCACATTATTTACTACCTTGAAAACATGGAGAAGACGATGTCAACAAAACTGCCAGACAGATTTTTGATATTTGTAAAAGCATCTCCCTTATAGCAAATAAAACGATGATGAGTCTGTTTAACTTACAGTTTAAAAAAAGTTGAAAACATATTTTCGTAAAATTTTATTTCCATTACAAAATTGACTTTATAATAGTATTTTTTGTAGCAAATAACGTAATTTCCTCCTGCGAGAAGTTTTTCTTGAAAAATAACCACAACTTACTTTAGATCCCACCACACGCTTATATGTATGTGTATAATGTATACACACATAAACACAATTTTTGTCACCTATACTATGCAATTTAAGAAACAAATATTTTTTGTGGAAAATGTAATCTGCAGTGGTTCTTAACTGCCTAAACAAAAATTGTATTTGCCGCAGTAAAATGTGTGTGTAAAGATAGTGTTTTAGAGCGTACAGTGCTTATGAAGACTAAGTTGGCACCAAAATATTTTCAAGATTTCCAACTCTATCATCCAATAAGTTTTGCATTAGAACATGCATATATGTACGACAGGATTTATTTCCACTGTACATACGAAAATGTGACTTTATTTTGAATGTTTTGAATTAATCTATGTTGAAAATATAACGTATTATATTTATAGAGCGAAAAATGAACATTACAAAATTGTTCAAAACAAACTGTTATTAAAAACACATGCATAACATTTTACAGCATATTTGTCACGTGAATGTAGTAAATAGTTGTTTAAAAGTAATTTTAAGATTCATCAGTAGTTGACAAACCTGTCATAATATAATACAGTAAAGAAACGGCTATTTTGCATTGTCCCTTGAGATTGTTGTTATCCAGTGTATTCACTAAATACTAAAGTACCTCAGTTTGTGTATTATTAGAATTACTCAAAAAGACACACTTTCCAGCTAAGTTATTTGTGCATTCACGTGACGATATTATGCGGCAGACGGTTTATCCAGATTGTAAAACTATAAATAAAGGCGTAATTCCGTGTGAAGATACTAGAAACATTTTTAAGGTAATTTTCGTACAACATAAATTAAATTAACGTTCTTATCCGACTCCTCAACGTTGAAACAAATCATACAACGACTGCCAGAGATGTCATTGATTTATTGCTAAAAGTCATAGGTAACTCAGTGGAAAAATAAGTCTGTTTAAATTAAGAAAACTACGACTCGTTATTTTGCAGAATACGAGCACTGGACAGCTTACAAAGAAACAGCTTAGCTACAGAACACAAGTCTACGAACAATTCGCAGCGAATCAGCTCTCGCGCGCTCAGCAAAACAAATGTGGCAAGTTCACCTTCACGGAAGAAAAAGAATGAAGCAAAAAGGGAAGAGAAAAATTTTGGCGTTGAGCAGAAAAATACGCCATACTTGGTAAAGATATAAGTGACATCTGGAGACATGAGGCTTGGTCAAATATTTCACACTGATATTTGTTATACCTTGGAAGTTATTTTAAGATAATAAGTTTCGTATCAGAAGTCTTGAATTAATGTTATTTCAGAGAACAGAAACTTGTAATGTGATTTCAGCTGCTTCCCGTGTGCAGTAAACTACATAGCATATTTCATAGGGTAGGGCTTTACGTCTCGTTACTGGAGACGGTGACATACAACTTGAAACAATGACAGGAACTGGAAGATAAATCGGCCATGGCCTATATTAAGAAATCATCCCAGAATTCACCTGGAGCTATTACAGGAAATCACGGAAACCCGAAATCAGGATGGTTCGATTATCGAACACAGGGCCTCCCGTGTCACTGCTGCGCTACTTCGTTCTGCGTACACTTTTATCAACAGTGTTTCAACTGGACGACCATCTGCGTATAGTAAAAGACCTTCCATGTTCTTAGTAAGCTTAAGTATACATGAAAATAATTATTTTGAGAATTAAGTGGGGCAAGAAACTTCCCAGAAATCGATAACTATTTCAAATAATATATTAAGTTGTATGCTACCGATTAATGTTTGTGTCTGCATTGTGGTAGAAAATTGTTTTACTTACATCGGTAATAACATCTCCATAAGACTGTCTGCCTTTCTAAACCTACACTGTAAAAAAAACTTCCTAAAATATAATGGAAAATTTTACCCCGTATAGAGAATAGGAATCTTACCATGCTTAAGGCTATGCTCTTTAGTTTATACTGTTTGTGATAGTTACTTTTTTTAAGCACAAACGAGAGCAAATATCAAAAGTTTGTCTGGCAGTTTTGTTTAAATGATTTTTGCCGTTATAATTTTATTTTTTCGAAGCAAGAAATTATGCGGTTTAGACTAATAAGTCAATTAAACAGAATTTTGTTAATACATAATGAGCTAAATTTATATTTACAGCCTTGAAAAAAAAATCAGCTAACACGGAGAAAACTATTATCAACAAAACTGCCAGTCAGATTTTTTATATCTGCTCTCGTTTAGGCGTAAAAAATTAATATCGCTAAAACGTAGAAACTACTAAGCATTGCCTTAAGGGCGTTCAAGTGGGGAAAAAACATAATTTTATACTTGTATGAAATAGTGTTAGTTTTGTACACATTACTTGAGAGTACACATACTTCTAACGGAAAAAAATTAGCTCATATAGTTTTCCCGTAATGGCACTTCAAAGTCAAAATTTGCGTGTTTTTACTTCATACAAAACTTGAAAACCAGATAACATAATGA
>PNEQ01016969.1:0-23889 GCA_003012365.1 Medauroidea extradentata
AAAAAAAAAAAAAAAAAAAAAAAAAAAAAAAAAAAAAAAAAAAAAAAAAAAAAAAAAAAAAAAAAAAAAAAAAAAAAAAAAAAAAAAAAAAAAAAAAAAAAAAAAAAAAAAAAAAAAAAAAAAAAACAATAATACAATTCAGAATGGCGACAGAAACACAGCTTAACAACTCTCAAGGAGACGAAAAAATTCGTCCTTTAATAGAAGAATCCTTTAAAGTGAACTACGTAAGTGTATTCAGAACTTTCTATGGTGATCAGAAAACGCAGTTCTTTCTTAAAGTGAAAGAATCACGAAACTTAAAGACTTTCAACCGAGACATTACAAATAGCTTAACACAATGATTTTTCTCTGGTGTGAAATTGTAGCACGAAAATTTTGTGTAGTAAGAAATGACAGTTTTTTTTCCAACGCAGGAAAATCCATGCTTACCAATCTATTTGTGCAGTAATGTATTGTGTGCATGGACGTGTAAAAATATATTGTGTATATATAGCGCAATACATAAAAGAGGTTACAGACTGACATATCAAACTGCAGCCCAAACCGCTGGACCTAGAAATGTGAAAAATTTTGTGTGCGCTCCTTTTATATCTTAGGCGAGCGGTATTTTTTTTTTCTTTTCAAAAATCGTCTCCTAAGGGTGTGAAATAGGGTGAAATGTGTTTTATAAGATTCATCCACATAGCTCGAACCCGACGGCCTATCGTCGTGATTTTTTCATCAATGGGTAAGACATGAAAATGCATAGTAGTCAATTTCAACATATTTCGAAATCAACCTGTAAGGGGGTGCAAAGACCTTAAAAGTGTTTTCAATTAAAGCAGTTTAGCGATTTTTTTTTTTAGAATTCAACTCCCAAAGAGTAGAAGGAGGGGGGGATTGTTTTTCATGTATTGCCCGTACAGCTCGAACCCAATGGGCTATCGTCGTGATGTTTACTTCAATTACATACGTATACAAATGCCTAACATAGGACTTTAAGACATTTCGAAATAGAATAGAAGAGAAATATGTTCGCGGTTTTTCTTTCATATCTATCGAACCAGTCGAGATATCGTAGTGCTGTTTGCTTTAAAGCAATGTTTACGTAGAGACCCTAATTGTTCAACGTATCTTCCAAATGTCGAATTTTGTAAAGAGGTAAAAAATACTATTTTTTTCTGTTTGTGATCGATGTGTATCAATCCATTGAAATTTTATATATTTGTGCGATTTTAGTTTAAGATTGATCCTTACATATACGCCTAAAATGCAGTTTATTGATTTTTCGGAATTTGACACCTAAGGAGGTGAAAAGTGATGGAACGGTGTTTTCAATTAATCGTCTATACATCTGAAACCTTACAGGCTATTTCCATGGTTTGTACTTAAATATGTGTTCAATAACCTTAAATTGCTATAAAGTTTTTTTTTCTAATTCAAACTCTAAGGGGGTTAAAAGCGATGGAATGTGTTTTAGATAAATCCAAGGCTGCTATCAAACCCGTCTAGATACGGGTTTCCTTTTTTGCTTAATAGTGACGAATACGTAAATGTCTGTAAAAATATTTTATATCGATTCTAAATTTGAACTCGTAAGGCAGTGAAGTGATGAAATATGTTTTTAAATTAATCGTCGATTAAGCTTAGGCTCAATGGGTTACTGTCGTGATTTTCATCTCAACTGGATACAAATGTTTAACGTGTAATGGTAAGATTTCGCGAAATTCGATCAATAAAGGTGTGCAAAGGAGTAATTTTTTTTTCAGCTACCCCATGATATCTACCTAACCAGTTCAGATTTCGACACTTCGTTTTGTTCGGAATGATGCTTACGTAAATACGAAAAACAAATACTTTTGTTTGTATACTGATAAAAGAACTCTCAGTCACCAAGGGTAAAACGTAGTCATTGTAAAGCTTCGAAAACTGGTAATCCGGAGAAAAAAAAATCAAGATCGGCCACCGAGAAATAATTAAGTAAATATGCAATAATATCGTTACGTCATAGAATAAATTATGCTAACAGAAGCGACAAAGAAATTTTGTTTTTTCATTGTTGTTATCGTACCAGCTCTCGGTGCCTACTTCCCTCTGTATTCTATGCTTGGGGCGTACAGGAATAAAACAATGCCTGTGGTATAGATATTGGTTTATGTAACCATTTATATTGATTGAGACACTGCAATTAGTTTCTATATTAGCTTAATATTTAAATATGGTAAACATAACGGTTCGAGGCTCAACATCAGATAATAACTAACTCTATTAGAAGCGACGATAATTGAGCTTTATAACCGTTGTTATTGTACCATTTCTCGGGGCGTACACGAAAGTAAACAAAGCCACGTGTGATTTCAGACACTGATTTAAACAACCGGTTATGTTTCACGAAACTCTGTTATTTGTTAGTATCTAATTTACATATTTATAAATCGTAAATGTGATGTTATTTACGCATTAAATTTCTCACATACAATAAAATAAGGCCTACTAAACTGCAGTTTAACCGAACTTCTGCGAACTCCGACGCCATAGAAACCCAAACAGAAGACGAGTACGATAAAAATTACGTCTGGTTGTTACTGCTTATTTATTCTGTGGTTACGTATTGTTGTACAACCTCAATGTGTCCAATGACTGAATATGTATTATATTATATTTTTATTTACGATATTAATTCATTTTTAATTATCTTCCGATGTTACGTATTAATGGTAAAGCCATCAATGGTTGTGCTATTACTATAAATCAGGCTCGGGTCAGTCGTTGAGAGTGGCAGGGATAGACTTAAAGTAGTTTTTCACATGACAAGCTACTTAGCCTGCTGCAGAGTAAGCTTACTCAGTTCTGCCATTTATTTTGTGAGGAGAGAGGATAAAACAAAGTAAAGAGGCAGAATGAGGTACAAAAAAATTTTAGTTAAAAAAAAAATTTGGTGACTGCAGTGGCGTAGCGAGACTGTGTCCAAGGCGTGCGGTATTAGCAGCGACTATACGCTTTGAGCAGTTGTGTTGTTGCAGAGACCAAGGTGTATATATTATATCTTGCCTCTTGCACGCTACTGGCTGTGGAGTGTTCCTGACTATACAAGTCAAATGGTTCCTCAGACAACTCAGTGTTGTGTATAGTCACTGCTGGGCACCGCACACATTGGAACACTCCACGCGACGCCCCTGGTGGTGAGTTGTATGTACTTTAAGTTGTGCGTTCGCCCACAAAGGTTTAAACAAAAATACATACTTTGTAGTGGGTGCGATAGGGGAGGGGAGGCAAAATGGGATATGGTGGCAAGAAAGAGATACCCAAAAATTTTGTGATACAATTTTACTTTCCGAAGTGTTTCTTAAAAAACTAGCGCTTTCTAGAACTTTTTTGTTTCACAAATGGTATCACATTCTGTTGAAATGCCCGCGTATGAAGTCGCGGATACCAGCTAGTTTAGAGATACATAGGGACCCTTGTTTTTCGCGAAAAGAATTTTGCCCCAGTTTGTTTCAATTCCTTACGTGCACATCTGCTATTCTGCTTCATGGTTATTGGAAGCGTGTTTATATGAAGAGGCGTGTCTCATTCCACTGAGTCAATTACAATAACGTTCCTGCAACGCCACACGTTTATGATTTGCCGGTAGAATGCCAAGGCTCTTGAGAGTTAAACTAGCCAATCACTGACCACGAAGCAGATCTGCAGGTGTGCACGTAAGGCAATGAAACAAAGTTGGGCAAAATTCTTTTCGAGAAAAACAGGGTTCCCTAGATATACATATATTTACACACCCATGTTCACCCCTGCGCAGTCACCATTATACTCGTAGTCATCATCAGGTCGGCGTACAACGTGGTAAACAGAATTACAGGTCTTCGGTTACCACTGCCTGACGGCTCTCGGATTGCCCGTCCACAAATAGCATGGTAAAGCAGCGGTTTTAAAAATGCCTTCCGCTAGTTAAAAAAAAAAAAAATCTTTCATATTTTTCACGTTGCTGTAGCTAAGAAAATACCAACCTTAATCGTAAAACAAAATCACTGAAACCAGCATCGAACTTTGCCACATACTTTCCACAAATAAAATAACAGGGTTGTCGCTTGAAGTACAGTTGAAAAAAAAAAATACTTTCTTCGAAAACATTGCACGCTAGTTTAGTATTTCACGCCTAGATGCAACGAGGTGTTTGTTGACGGACGTGTTATTTTCGACTTATCGCCTTCAGTATTGTGGCGATATCGTGTGAATTCACTTTCGACATTTTTGTTTTCAGGTTAACCCATCACACGTGTTTTGATGCTAAACAGACACTATCACGACCATTACTATTACACAATCATATTTATAGCTGCTCTCAGGATAGTAATATCATCGTAAAAGAGTCGTTAGTCAGCTTGAACTATCCAACCATCGCGGATCTACCATAATTCAGCGCCCAACGACGTCACATGGGCCAGTCAGACATCAGTTTGCCTTTATCCAGAAATGCCCATAATAACTTTGCATCGCTTCGTCCACTTGCAGCACAGGAGCCATTGCAATAGCACTGCCATTGCCGCTCAAGTATCTTGGCTATGTCAATGCTTGTGCGTATATGACGATGTGACGTCATTCATTTCGGCGCAGCTCAAGTCCAGACCCTTGTAACTAGAATAGGGCAAACAAATTTTTTCCGAAGATTGTCGATGCCGAGGGCATACTGTGACTATTTAAGGCCATGATCTTTCATTTATTTCATACAATTGCACATAACTCGTATATTTTTAACCAAATGCTTAGAAAAAAATTGAGACTGTGTACAGTCATACGATACACAATTTTGCCAGAGCGTTTTTTAAAAGAATAAGCCGTTCGCTAGCAAAAACTTATTTTGCTTAATTTTGGCTTATTTTGACAACAAAATATGTGACATTTCAGGGGCAAAAATCTAAAAAACAGTTTGTTGTATTTCAACAGAAAAATTTGTTTTAATTTGCGTTAAAAAAAAATATTTTCTAAACCACAGCAAAACCAAAGAGCTAAAATAAATGCCATAATGAGATGTATGTAATTCAGAAATTTTAATTTCATTAATTTGCTTAAAGAATTACATGTACGTAATAAAATCATGTCATGAAGGTGGCAGTGAATGAGGCCGGCAATATCCGAATCAAAACTGTATTAAATTTCGTGTTCGATGTTGGAGTCTTTGTAGGGGCCACTCTTGCCAACTTCGGGCGTCTTAGATGAAAACAAGGCTCTAGTCATTTAGCGTTCAGTTATAACTGTCTCCTTGTATGCGCCCGACTCCAATCCTCTTATCACACTAACAAACGCTGAAAACCCAAGCCTAAGAGCTGAACAAAATCCTTTAAATCTCTTGATATGACATCTCCATTTCCTGGAGGCCTTGCCTGTGTTTGAGCAAGTGTTGTCTTACAGAAAACGGACAGCAACATGGTATTCATTGTATTATCGTGCATTTAATACATCTTTATGACACTATCAGGGCTGTCCATTGGATAGTAAACCATATACGATACCTTTTCTGATCCCTAATACAGCAAATAATGGGGGACGATATTGCAGTTAATTAAGGCACATATTGTAAAATACTCGCCTGTGGTCCACAACACTATGAAATAGTGGTCATCCAGCCCTGATGAAATGAGTGACTTCTAACTTGCCAAACTGCCAGATGATTAAATTTACCTCCTTGCTGACAACACTAAAACGGAATCAGTAACAATACACGTAAAAGCAGACTTATCTTTTCTCGATATTATAAATGCTTCTGGGAGAGTCGTGATGAAACTGTCACATATCGCGGGATGGTGGCAGAAGAATCTACTGTTTGTATTCGGGTCTCTCTGCATCTCAGATTCAGAGTTGTAGTCTGTTGGGATCTACCATAATTGTTCAGCCATACACAAGTACCTACATGCTGTTATGACCCATGCAATACCCCCTTTAAAGTAAGTTCGGGCACCTGCGAGCGCGAGGAAGAGTCGAACCGGAGGAGGCTGTAGTCCTCCACCGTACGGCGCCCCAGAGCACCTCACACCGCCCGCCTTCATCAACGCCCAGCAGCCATGACGGTCGAGGACGACCTTTACTGTCGACTGGGGGGATACTGTTATGACCCATGCAGTACCCCCTGGGTATAACACAAGTATGTTCCACGATGGCTGAGCTAGCTATGCCGCTATGGGCACTGCGAGTGACGCCAAGGCGTCGCCTAATATAAAAGCGAGGCCGACCGAGCAGAGGGGGATTCCGATAAACGACGCCACCTGAAGACGAAGGTCCTACGAGCTGATGGGGCCAAGCTGGTCGTGGTCGCCGACGACGACACAGGCGGCAAGGTGTTAGAGAGAGGCCAGTGATTCCGAAATCGTGAACCAGGCTTTACAAGTATTTCAGTGGTAAATGAATACACCTCTTCTTAGGGATTTCCTTTAAATATTCCCATATGTATTGTTGTAGGGATCGATTGTAATTGATATTGAAATAAATTATTAATTGTTTAAAGTAACCTAATTGCCTCTGGATAAATTGTTAAAGAAATAAATAAATAGTTGCTGCATGCTCTTGTTTGAGTTCCCTCCTTTTCTTGAGTGTTAAGCTCCACTAGAGAACGAAAACATTACAATGCAAACGTAATTATCAGCAAACTTTAACTGATGAATACGAATGGCCGCAATTATGGGCAACCTGACTGTTCACCCACCCTGCCTCTCGCAGCATCTTTGAAGTATCGCGTGTAGAAGTTCGCCGGCTGTTCACACGGTTGCCTGCTACATCTTCTCAGCGTTCCTACCAATCAGTAATCACGTCTGGAAAGTATTGCGCATGTCAAATCGTTTGTGATGTATATACACCTGGCAAAAATTGGCCGACATAGCGCCAATTTCAGACTACAGTTTGGATTCAGAAGCTTAAAGAACACCGTACCAGCTACACAGGAGTTTTGTGATGCAGGTAGTCAATTGTAGTTTGAATATTACTTCGTTGCATCTGTGTACCATGTATTGATAGCAGATATGAATACGTACCATCTCACAGAATATTTTGCAAGATAAACTGTAAAGGTAGTACTTTTCATTCCCTTAGGACGGGTGACGAGGTGCAGGGGCAAGACCTCATAATTCGTCAATTATTCTTTTCATTCGTACTTCTTTTTATCTGACAGCGAAACATTTCGTTCCAGTTTCTGTGTATTCTTCACTTTATTAGCAGCAGGATGAACTGCAACCGTCACATAACGGAACACCAACGACCTTGATAGGTGGCGCAGTGGTAAGTTACTGTACTCGCATCCAGGAGGACTCGGGTTCAGTTTCAAGTCAGTGCATCATGATTTCAGTTGTATGTAGTTTACCTACATCTCTCCAGATGCTTCCTCGCTACATGCCAATACCGATTCTATTCCCATTCACTGTTTGTCTGAATTACTTGATCCGTCGTTGTTTGTGAGACTTTAAGTGGGACGGATATCTGTCATCTCGAATTTATTAATTTTGTAGGAATAAAACATATTTGATATTTAATATAAAAATTTGGCTACTTTATCGCTGGTTTTTTTTTTAAGTTAGTACTGACTGAATAGCAGAAATCTTGCCTGTAGAAACGTCCAGAGCATAATATTCATTAATTATTTAGAAAGCTTCAGGGAGCCGTTAACAGTACTAGTAGACAGTTGGTTACCTGAGGCGCCAGAAAATATATCAATACACGTATAATATTCTAACGAAGTTTAATTTTCGTACAGTAATGTAAAACAAGAAGTACGATAAAAAAAGAACTACATACATCCACAATCGGGACTGTATTTCCCCACTTGGCCCGACATACCTACACACTTAAGTCTCGGCTAGAATCTTCATTTTTAATGTTATTATTTTTCGCTTTTGGAAACTCTTAGAAAAAATGTCAAATCTGCGACTATACAGAAAATTCTATTTTATTTGCCTTGTGCTGCAGTAGAGACATTATGCTTTAGTTGTTGACATAATCAGGCTGAAATCAATCCAACAAATGATGATTATTAAAAAAATGTTTGTATTGATTGAGGCCTAATCGTACGTCAACAGCTACATCGCAATGCTTGTGACGTACGGCAAGGTAAATTTAATTTGCTATATAATCGTAGATGCAACGCTTTTGTTGTAATAATTGAAAAAATAAAATACAATTATCAAATGTGGAGATCGAAGCAAAGCCTTACCGTAAACTGGGGGTTACTTTGACACTTTTCGGGGCTACTTTGACTATTCAAATAATTAGTTTTTTTTTTTTTTGTTATCTGGTAAATAAACAGATAATCTGAGCCGAGTATTTTAAATAATTCCTTTTAACCTCATAGCTAATGTTCGAAACTTTCGTCACTAAACAATATAAAATCCAAAATTTTGAGTGGCCAAAGTTACCCCGCAATGTCAAAGTAGCTTTACATTGAATTTCAATTTTTTACAAAGCAACAAAACTTTCATATCGAAGAATCCCTTGTGTGTTTTGTCACAAATATATCATAATTTGTACCTAGTTTTTTTTCGGTAGTGTAAAACTTCATAGTTTTCCAGATTTTCGCACCGAATGCATTACAAATTTTGTTCTGAAAATAAGCCAAAATAAAGCAAAATATTTTTTTTACAAAGAAACGGCGTATTATTTTGCAAAACGCTTATGTAGAGTTGTGAATCGAATGGCTGTTCCTAGTCGTGAATTTTTTCAAAGCGTTCCGCGCAAACGTTTCAAGTTTTGGCACCAGTGTGCTGTAGCATGCCTTAAAACTGTTGTCAAGGTCAGCTTGTGGTTCCTTCCCGAGTTGAACAGGGGAAACGGCGTTTGTCTGCCTCCCTCCCTCCACCCATATCTCAGACTCCTTACTTCCCCACGGTTACATAAGACCGGAGCTGTGGGATGCTGTGCCGGCTTCTCTGGACCTCAGTGCCACTTCCCTGTGATCCGCCCGGCTACACGGAGCTTCGCATCTCTCCGCAGACATGGTAACTCTTCCGCCGGAGACTTTGCCATCCTGCCTTGCAGCCCACCGTTATATTACGCACTCTTTAATCAAACATTTCAAAATCATTTGAGTGTAAATTAGTACAGTACTTACAGTAGCAATAACGGACTACTAAGGCATTTCGTTTTTTTACATTCATATAATAGTAATTACGTTTCAATTCGAACAAACTGGAACTTATATATGTTTCTTTTTTATGCATTAAAACGGAAAATCAGTGGAAATTTTTTTGTTTCTGAATATATATTTAAGGTACTAGCTGCCAGGCACACCACTAGTTTAATTTTTAACACGGTGCGGAAGAATACATACTAGACTGAAAGTTGTACTTGAGTGCGCTCTTTGCTTGGAATTCTAACCAGCTTAGACACGTGTTGTTAAGTTGAGAAAGAGAAGGACTTTTGTTGAAGACTGCAGCATCGATTATTATTATTATGGTTTATTTATCATTAATTATATATTTTTTAAATGTGGGATGGCTAGGTCTCCAGTAATTAATTTTAAGCAGCATGTATAAGCTTACTAACCTACTCACGTTGTTGTTGTTTACTAACCAGGTGTTTGCTCGTATACTTAACGGGTATGGAAATGTATAATGTCGAGCGGATGACTGGAATACTCAATCGTAAGAGCCCCGATTTTATGGTGAAAATATTTCAACACGTTTTGGTTTCTTTGTCTTATGTGAACACGCGCAGCTGTTCTTCATGTTCAGGGATTGGTTATTTGAAATATTTTAACACTTACTTGTTTTGGAAGCCTGATGGCAAATAACAGACGTATGTCACCAAAAGCGTAGAGGAAAAAAAAGGGGGGTTCCGGGTTCAAACCATCACCCCCCCCCCCTTTTTCGAAATATGAAGGGAAAAAATTTAACAGTGAAATTTAGAATTTATTTGTACATTTCGTATCTATATATCTTATTTTCTCTAGATAAATACTAATGAACTAGTAAATCTGTCAGGGAATATTTAGAGCAACCATTAGTAATATTCTTCACTCAAACATTTTTCATTTAAAAAAATTTGATATTACTACCACTTGTACATTAAATTTTTCGGTACGAACGCTGCTTAAATAGCACCATTTTGCACCTTGAAACCCAAATTTTTTTTTGGGGGGGGGGGGAAGGACCCCAGGACCCCCGCTTTGACTATTGGGATAAATGTTCCTTTGTAAAATTCCCAATTTGAACCACCCTCCCCCCCCCGCCCTTCCTAAACACAAATCCTGGCTACGCCACTGGATGTCACAGTAGTCTTATTATGATTGGTGCAGTCGAATGAGAGACGTGTATGAACACAGACACCTAGCCAATAACCATGAAGCAAGGCTGTCGATGGGTTCGCAAGGTAGAGAATAAAATAATGCAAAATTATTTTCGCGTCAAACTCATGACTCTATCAATCGTCAATAAATTCTGAACTTCAAAATCTACCAAAATGGAAAACTGTCATTTTCATAATTTGTAATATGATAATACCTAGGCCTCTATGATAACCGAATTTCAAAAACACTCGCGTTTTGATCTGAAAATAATTTTATTCTCAAAAAATCTCAGCGCGAGAGGTATGTTAACATTATTTTCAAATGAAAACGCGAGTATTTTTTAAAATCTGTTACTACAAGAGGCCTAGACATTATCACGTTAAAAGTTTTAAATATGACAGTTTTCCATGTTTATAGTTTTTGTGGTTTCAAGCCCTTATGTTTCTAAACACAGTTCTTAATTTTTCACTCGAAAGTAAATCATACTACCGCATATTTCTACATAAATAAACGTTCGTTGGTAAAATGTCTACTCGGCAATAATAAACCTCATATCTAATTTTGGTGACTAGTTCAGAGTTTATTGACTATTGAGTACTTCAGTTGTCCGCTCGACATTGTACCTTTCCACACCCCTTAACATACAGTTTATTTTAAGTATTTCTTGAATCCTGCTATGTATTTACCTGGGTAATATATGTTAGACGTTTACTTGATCTAGTAACTAACGAAGCTCATGCCCGAAACTAACCTACCGGCAAGATGAGCTAATATAAAATATTCTGGAAATTATTTTAGAAAGTTTTTGTCTGTAGGGACATATTTTAAAACAATTCATGCACTAGATATACAGTGAGTTTTTTTTTTATTTACTCTCGATCGTATCAAGGAAAACGTATTCCAAACAGAGAGAGGAAGGGGAGGGGCGAGAGAAAAGAAAAAAATTTTTTGTATTATTGACCGAGCGAGGTGGAGAGGGGAAGTGATAAAAAAACGCCTCGCATTCGGGAGGACACGGGATTAATCCTTGGCTCTTGCAATCCTGATTTCAGTTTCCCAAGGTTAACCGAAATCACACCAGACGAATGCTGAAATAGTTCACTAAACAAGCCCTGGCCAACACCTTCCCCCTTTCCCCCCGTGTACAGTTACTAAGGCCTTGTGCTGTTCGAGGACAAGTAAACAGACCAAAATAATCAAGAAAATAAATAACTTTTGCAACGTCAGTTGAGAACCCGGGTAGACTATAGCCATTTAAGTCATAACATTTCACTGCGATATAATGAAGGTCGAAAATTGTCGAACATTACCAACTGAACTCACTCCATTTGAAATACATGCCTCTAGCTCCACTTATTAGTGACCGAGGTAAATAAATAACTTTTACGGCAGTTGTTTATACAGAATTTCAAATCGGTGGAACTTAGAGGGCATTGTATATAATTCCGCGCTAAAAGCATCAGTTTAAATTGTAGATTCCTTGAAGTCAATTTGCAAAAATAATAAAAAACAGCAATATTAGAAAACAGGTTTTACCCACTTTCTGAGCAAGTGTTTTTCACAAGTAACGTATTTCGGAGGAACAATCGCTGACGTCAAAACCTCATAGATTTTACTGCGTCGCAACAGATTACGCTTAACAACTGCATCGTTCAGGGTAAACGTTAGTTGATTAAGTTGGCTCGTATCATTGCCTAGAATTTTTGTTTTGTAGATATTCCATACCTACTTTCAAAACCGCGTAGATTAAAATTTTTAAATTGTGATCTAAACGCTTATTTAAGTATGTTCCAGTGTGGAAAAATCGTAATTTTATATTTGTATACAATAGGGTTAGGTTTGTAGACATTACTTGAGAGTACAATTTCCTCTTACGAAAAAAAAAAATAGCTCAGCCAGTTTTTCCATAATGTCAGTTCAAAGTAAAAATTTGCATATTTTTATTACTTCATGCAAAACTTGAAAACCAGTAAACATAATGAAATGGAGAAAATC
Organism: Medauroidea extradentata; assembly: GCA_003012365.1. Classification (NCBI taxonomy): domain Eukaryota; kingdom Metazoa; phylum Arthropoda; class Insecta; order Phasmatodea; family Phasmatidae; genus Medauroidea; species Medauroidea extradentata. Next base: position 12,242 of record PNEQ01016969.1, read on the forward strand.
ACATTAAAACTACATGCCACGGTATACGGCTTGAAGCATATAGAAACCCTTTACAAAAAAATTTTGTACTTAAAATTTTTTCTAAAATTTGCTAATTTTTTATTACTTTTTAAATTTTTTTAAAAATACAAAATGTTTATGTAAAGGGTTTCTATATGTTTCAAGCTGTACACACTCTTAGGTCGGTAGGTCGTTAGCCCACCAATTCAACTTGAAATATACTAAACTAGAAGTGACAAGTTCGTCATTTATTCTCGAGAAATAGCAAGTTGTTTGGTTCTAGTTTGCGGAGGAGGTTTCGATATTTTCAAGCTGAACACTCTTTCTGTCGTAATATTCGCGAACAGCGGACACAATCACGCTTTAAACGATATATTAGTTTCCATATCTACTGTAGGTCATCGAGGCCAGACATTTCGTTACTGTATGTTGTTTAATAACAATGTGAAGTTGCAACATCCGAGACAGATGACAGATCTAGATAAAATCACTGTAGTCAGTTTCTTTAATAGCAGAGCGTGTAATAATTGACATTTTGCACATCAATATAAACTGCACCAGAGAACTTCAGGCAACGAATGGGTTGTGTAACTGGTATAAAAGTATTAACATACACACACACGCATACACACATACACATATATATGTACAGGATGTTGCAAAATTCCATGTCAATATTCTAGGGAATCAATCCGCACGTGTAGAGGAACAAAAAGTGTTATGCGAACATAGGTCCAAAAACGCACAGTTTCTGCGCTACAGTTGGTAATACAAGACGTATGGTTGATAGCGCGTGGGTAGGATCATGTTGGTGTGGGGAATCATTACAGCAGTACATAACATGTTACTATGCCACACACTACGCCACTAACACACAGACAGTAGGAACAACTATGACACAGCAACATGATCCTACCAGCGCTCCCTCAACCATACATCACGTACTGCCAACTGTAGCGCAGGAACTGAAGTGGTGCGATTTTGGACCTATGTTCATATAACAATTTTTGTTCCTCTACGCGTGAGGATTGTTTCCCTACAATACTGACATGGAATTTTGCAACAACCTGTATATACTGTAACGTATGACCAGATCAGAATCACGTATTTTATTTTTAATTCATTCTATGTATTAGCTACAGCTTTATATTACATAAATATACTTTGCTTGTGTTTAATGTATTTAAATTATTATGGGTTATGTAATGGCTGACTTAGGGTATTTTTTTGTGCTTAGTGGAATAATAGTGCTAAGAGACTGGCTTAACTAGGATTTCATGTATTAAAGCTATTACTATTGTAATTATGTGAGTGTTTTGGCGGAGCAGCGAGGCGCAACAATGTTAGCGGGAGACTGATGCTCGAGAGACGAGCTTTGATTGGCTGAGGGAACAGACGCTAATAAGTTTTGAACGAATGACTAAAGGCGGACTTACAATAATCCGTCGCATCCGTCAGTCGTCCGACCATCCGCACGTCGACGGTCCGTCTACAAAGCTAGCGATTTACAACAATCCGTCATCCGTCCGTCGTTATTCCTTCCACATGCAATGTTACCATTGTACAAAGAGAAAATTTCTTTGGGACGTAAAAAATGTCCCATCCACAGTTTACTTATTTTTACGGATTTATTTATTAGTCTATGACTGCTTATAAGTGCAAGCTTTGTTTTTCATCAAACACACATTTTGCGAGCATAATATTAACTAATAAAATAATTTACGGTTTAGTTTAAGTAATTATTATGCAAATAAAAAATGAATCATACCTTTTTAATGATTTCCGCATTCCAAAATTATCTCAATCGTATTTTAAAGTAATGAATTTTCAGTACTAAGCAAAAAAATATTTAAAATGAAACTAACCTCACAGCCATATTATTTATATGAAACGGTTTGAACAATCGCCGCAATCTTTTGAAGGCTGTGTTTTCATCCGTCGCCCGTCAAAAGTTACAGCTTGCCAAGCTTTCGACGGACGGACGGATGGAAATATTGGAACCTTCTGACTGGCTGAAGGTCACGTGACTGACGGACGGACGGTCGACTGACGGGCGAGACGGATAATTGTTAAGTCGGGCTTAATTTTGCTAAATTTTTTTTTGAATGGGTTGGCGTTGTTTGGTAGGAGAGACACGCAATGTCGCATGCTCTCGTTTAGGTGATTTTAAGGGCTTGTTCCCGAGTTTTTTTTTCAGACTAGTGCCAATAACTCAAATATTTTTTAACCAAAAGTTTTGAAAAAATTTTAGTCAACGTGCAATCACACGATGCACAATACTGTGAACGTGTTTTTTTTTAAATAATGCACCATTCGCCAGCAAAAAAAATTGTTTCCTTCATTTTTGCTCATTTTCGCGACGAAAAACGTGGTATTTTGGGTAATGAAATCTAAAAAATCGTTCAGTATAATTCTAAAAAAAATTCAGCTACAAATTATAACATATAAGTGTCAAAACTGTGCAGCGAAATTTTTATATGAGTATTAGGTAGCAATAAAAAAAATATTTTCGAAATCACTGCAAAACTCCGTAACAAGTGCAGAGAGATAGAGATAAATGGTGTATATCAGCTGTTCGCATGGTGCGTGTAGTAAGTCGACAACAAGTAGCCCGTGTGCCGTTTTAGGGAAGATAAAGGCCCTGCTACATTGGGCTGATGCACAGCCGCCTCCACTACAGATGACTATGGCTGATTATAACTGCCGATGCCCTGCAGATGCCGACTACTGTGCATGCCACAATAAATGCTGTTGTCTTGCTGACGAGTATAGTTGCACATTAAGAAAACAGATGTCAGTTCAAATGCTTCCTTTGTTATTCATCGCTTCATGCTCAGTTGATTTCGTAGTGCAGTTTAATTAATGTAATAATCGGTTAACAATGCCAAACTTCCATTATAATACACTCTAGAAATATAATACGCATTTTCGCCGTCAACCGAATTTGCATTATAGTCTAAAAAAAAGTGTTAGTCCGCTTTTCCACCTACACACATCCACCTTGTAATTCATTGGCTTATTTTTCGTGACGTATTTACTGATAGCCAATCACGTACGCGCGGCAGATCGACTGCTAATCCGAGTTAAAAGTTGGCTAACTCAATCAGCACCGCACTGCACAGCACTGCTAAGCACATCGACTCTGACGTCACGAGTCACACGGACCAATCATATTCCTGAAACACATCAGCACTGCACTGCACTGCATGACGTCAGCCCAATGTAGCAGGGCCTTAAGAGGGCGTGGTACACAATTCAACGCTAAAAGCATTAATCTGTAACTGTAGGTTTCTTGAAGCCAATTTGCGAAAATTAAACAAAAGCAATCCTAGACAATAGTTTTAGCCAACGTTTTAAACGGAATTGTTTCCAATGTTACGAACTTCTGAGGCCCAATCTCTGACGCCGGAACCTCGTACATTTAACTGCGGCGCTAGAGATCACGTGTAACGAATTAGTAATTCTGGATAAATATTTACTCATAAAGTTGCCAAATACAATTATCTAGGATTATCATTGAATATTTTATCCACATCGGATTCGAAAAAAACATAGAAATCAATTGATGTTTTCAGCATTTATTTATCAACCACGCACTCTGTAACGCGGAAGAAACCATTGCCTTCCGATGTTACGAGAACATCTAGACTACACAGCAACACGCTCACAGCAATGAAGACGTCAGCTAAGTCTCGCCAACACGTATATCTCGTAGTTTAAGCTTGTATTTAGCCTCTGCAGCCGTCTTACGCATTACTTAGTCTGATGTTAGCGTTCGCGTTCTGGAAATTATTTCACTCAACGGCTATCCTTGGGTTAAGAAAATCATACTTGCTACTGAGTTTTGCCGTGGCAATAACTAAATTAATAATTATATTTTCTTGTGAGATAACTATATAAACAACTTAACCATGTTTGCACTCATATCCCTTAATCATACTATGTGGTCTTACTTATTTCATTTTCTGGCAAATCTAGTTGCTTTGTTTATGATTATGGAAATTAGGAGTCAGCCAAGTGTCATTATTTATTTCAAAGTCATTAATTATTAAACGAATGCCTCCATGTTGTAACACATTGAACAGCCATCTTGTAAGTGTCTTTTCGGAACTGAACACGAAATATATTTTTAATGTTGTTGGAATGAAGTTTCTTGTTAGATTGATTTAGTATCTAGTAGTTCTGCATGCAAGAAATTATAGGATCACCAGCGAACTCATCCAGAACTTCATGTGTTAAGACAGTCTCATGTGTTTCCCTTATTCACACACTGAACACTGAACCCTAAGCTTAATGAGCAGAACTGTTATTTAAAAATGTACTCCCTGAGATTCCGAACCAATGGTAAATCAAAGCTGCGCTTTTTAATAACGCTGCTGTGCCTAACAGTATTGCGTTTTGCATCGCATAGTGTCAATGCACAGAGCGAGTTGCATTACATTACAATACGCACATACACAAGGGATGTTCACAAAAAAATTGACGAAATTCCATTCTGCAAAAAATAAAGCAGACTACATGAAATAAACATTCTTATTACCGTAATATTAAAGGAGTAATATAACTTCGACTACATAAAAAAATTAAAAACAGAAAACTGACGTAAAATAGCAATACTAAAAATGTTACTTTATGTTAATGCGACCGACAACCTACACCAAACACTGGTTGATACCCTTTACTTTTATCAAAATAAAAGGTACAGCAACGCTTAAATCACATATAAAATTTGTACAGTTAAGATATTTAAATATTTTAAGATGAATTATTGAGTAATGTGACCTATGTAACAAAAATGGTATAGGACACAATATTTTCATGCAAAACGCACCTGAAACATTGGACGTTGTGATACATACTCTAGTGCGTAGGATACTACGTACATTAGTGTTTTATCCTGTCGCACCGCATAAAATGGTGGATATTCAATGTAAACATGATAATTTACCGTTCATAAATAAACTCATAAAACCGTAATAAACACTTTCTTTCTGTCGTATGCATTGTATATTTGTGTTTTGACAAGATTAGCCTACATAGTAAACACAATTTTCACATATATATGTGAAGATATTGCGATATTTGGTCTCATTTACAATTTAAAATAATTTTCGAAAAAAAAAAAAAACAGTGTAAATTTTAACGCGTGGTACTTAAATAAAATCTCTCTATATAAAATAAAGTGCCACACTCATTCATTTACTCATAAACGCACAGCCCAAACCACAGGACCTAGAAACGTGAAATTTCAACGTAGTTTCCCGTCACGGCGTAGGCACGCGCTAAGGAAGTATTTTTTTTTTAAATCGAAAATGAAAAGGGTGAAACGGAGCGAAACGTGTTTTCGCGAAATTCTCGATAACTCTTTAACCTGAACACATAATTTTAATATTTTACTTCAAAACATTTTCTAAGCTAATGTATATACATAACGTGATTTTTCGATTTTTCGAAATTCGGAAATTAAGGGGGTGAAAAGCCGTTAAATGTGTTTTAGATAAATCCTCTATTTCTCTTAAACCGCATAAGATATCGAGATGATCTTTGCATCAGAATGGTACTCATGTAAATGTCTAAATAGCAGTTTTAGGATTTTTCAAATTTCGTCCTTGAAAGCCGGCAAAAAAATGAAACGTGTTTTCAATTAATCATCCGTATCTCCTGAACCATCTGAAATATAAACATGGTTTTCACTTTAAAGTGAAGTTTTCGTAAATACCTAAAACGTTATTTCAGGATTCTTCAATATTCGTCCTCGAAAGCTGGTAAAAAAATTAAACCTGTTTCCAAGTAATCATCCGTATCTCCCAAACCATTTGAGGTATCTATAGGGTTTTGATTTAAAGTGAAACTTACGTAAACATCTAAAAACAGAATTTGGATTATTCAAAATCTGACAATTACGGATGTGAAAAGAAGTAAAATGTTACAGAACGCCTGAAAATTGAGTATTGACCAAAAGTTGCTATCGATGTGTTTTTTGTTATACAAAATATAGTTATTGATTTTCATAGGGAAATAAAGATGAATTAAAAACCAAGAGATTCTGCAATTAAAGTACACTCAGCGAAGTGGACTGGATAAAGCTGCTTGTATTTGTTGTATTATTCAACAGCTAGCTTCGTATTTCATATTTTAAAGATATACAGAGAATATAGTAAAATCATCAATTATTACGTAATTAAAAGTTAGTAACTCTTTTCTATAGTACACGCGGGTGAAGCTGAAACGGGACAGTTAGTTATAACATATTTTGTAATTGCTTCGAAACATGAAGAACGTTAAGAAACGTATTTGGCTCAAGACATGTTTAAAGTTACAATTTCAACTGCCAAGATTGAAAACTTAGTATTATTTTGCGTGAAAATTGCTCAAATGTGTGTTTTCGGAATAAGGTTTTATGCTAGCAAGTTTTTCATACAGAATACGCGCAGTTTTATACAGATAAGTCTCATGCTTATGGATTGGTTCACAATTAATAAACATAAACACAGGACATATATCATAACACTATAAACTGTGCATGACCTGAAGCCTTTTGCAAAATTAATTCGCAATTGTATTCTTACTGTAATCTTTAGCCGATAAATCTGTAGCATTCGTTGCTATATGGAAGTAATTCAAAGTCCATTTGAACACACCTGACATGGAATCGTATTTTGAGATAAAAGGATATATAGAAACGAAGCTCCAGCAAACTACACAGAGAATAACAGTATTTAAATTTAAGAAACATAATTTTAACATTAAAATTTCTATTGTTTTAGTGTATTTTGAAGGTTAAATCAACATGGCGGACGTACAGTGTATACTTTGCTCTGATTGGCTGCTGTCGTATACAGTCGCAAGTAAAATGAAATATTTGCCGTTTCCTATGTCAGCATATCCGTGAACACGGCCAGTTTTTGAGTAGTTGTAAATCAATAGTTTCGAATACACGGAAGTTAGTTATTGTGCGTAAGACCTATGTTCTATGCTTACTGTTATTTAATCAGTTGTGAATTCAACTAATATATTTAATATATATAATATATTATAATATTATAATTATTTATTTATAATTGCGACATAAGCCATACTAGGCCATATCTAAAAATACATGTGATCGAAAAACATCACCCACGTTGAGTGCTTTGTGATTAGAGAAGACGAGGCAAGAAGTAAGTGATCAAGAGGTGACCTTAATGTTTTAGTGTTTTGAGAACTCCAATTTGAGAGAGGAAAGACGTGAATCGCTCTCAGAACCGTTTGAAAACAACGCACGTAAAACTGAATTTGTGCATGTCTACAAATCGCGAACGTGTAGGATTAAAAGGATTTACACAATTAAAAACTTGAGCAGTAAGATTTAGACATAAGGCTCGGATTTACTCACCAAACTGGATAACTTAAATTATCCTTTCTTGAAATCCGAAGAAGAATAAACGGAAAATCAACGAATATACTACAAACTCTATTGACTTTGCGCTTCAATACAAGAATCAAGGTTGAAGAGTTAATAAATGGACGTCATGAACGTTCTATATACAGGATGTCACGAAATCCGCGGATACGGATTGTACCACGCGAATAAGTGACCAAAACTACGCAGAAAACAATCTTTGGTAAAAAGTCGTCAGACCCTTAGTTTACGAGCAAAATGACATGGCAGTGAGGACAACCTACCCTCATTACAGCTCACAGACATTATGGATCTATCTCGTCAATTAAGGGCCTGGCGACTTTTGCCAAAGAGTATTTTCTGTTCAGTTTTAGTCACTTACTCACGTGGTTCAGTTCGTTTCTACGAACAACCTTACCCCACATTTTCACTTCCGTGGTTTTTCGGAGATTTAAGGTACCGTAAACCGGGGTTACTTTGACATTGCCGGATAGCTTTGACAACTCATAATTTTGGTTTTTATATTGTTTAGTGACGAAAGTTTCAAACATTAGCTATAAGGATAAAAGGAATTATTTAAAATACTCGGCTCAGATTATCTGTTTATTTACCAGATAACCCAAAAACTAATATTTTGCATTGTCAAAGTAAACCCGAAAATGGCCAAGGTAAGCCCGGTTTACGGTAAATTTTCTCGTAAATTAAGGGCCTTGGGGACTTTTTACCAAAGAGTGTATATTCTGCGTAGTTTTGGTCACTTATTCGCGTGGTGCTGTTCGTATCCGCGAATTACACGACATTCTCTATATGGACGTTTTATGTGTGCTCTCTAACACAAGACACTGGTAACGGTACACGAGGGGAACGTAGGTAGGGGGTCGACCAGGGCCTGTTTTAAGGTACCAATCCCAGCACTCGTCTGGAGTGATTTCGGAAAACCGAAATTAAGATGGCCGGAGCCAGAGATCTAACCTAGGTCCTCCCGAATGCGAGGCGAGTGTTTTGCCGTTGCTCCACCACGCTGCGTTAACGTATACGCCGCAATCAGTATAGAGATTGTTTTATATACAATGCTTGCTGCTTGTACAAGGTTTGAAAATGGAACATTTTACTCAGGCCTCCAACTGTATAACATAAATAATTTTATGAAATTTGTCCACGAGTTATTAGACTACAATAGTTTTCTAATGTTCGAGAAATCAGAGATTGTCTTGCAAATGAAGGTTACAAAAGCTAGGATCATGTAGTAAGGATTATCTGTAATGTAATGTGTGTATATATTATTTTCTTATTTTACTTCAGGTTTAAATGTGTCTGTCTTATGATGTTTAGTTACTGTTTCTATCGTGGCATGTACTTACGTGTTTTATAATTTCATGTGACTAATTCCATATCTTTCAGAAGAAATGTAACTTTTTTTTATTGGATCTGCAGAATTATAATAAATAAAAAAGTAAACTAAAGTAAAATTTCAGTTGCGTATTTTTATGTTTAAACCAATGTCAGAGAACAAAATTCTAAGTTCTGCTGCTTAAGTCTTTAATATTGTATAAACTTCTGTAGTGTGCTCGCTCAGCACTGTACATTTACACGTTTGTCGCTTCTGGTATGTGTTATTTACCAATAAACTGCGCTCTTCGTCTTCAACTGACGGTGGCTTAGGTAGTTCTCTGACTGGCCGCTAGAGTACTCTCTTGTTATATCCAGCGACTGTGACGATCGCAGCGACAAGTCAACGAACTCACTGAAAGTAACTCAGATATAGGCTGTTTCCGAATAGTGCCTTGAAGGATACTTCGCACCCTCGCATCCTTGAAAAATGCATCATGAAGGATGCGGCCATTTTTTATTCGTGTCCGAATTCTACCGAGGATCCAAGATGCACACTTTCACACATCCTTGCGTGGCAAGCATCCTTACGCCCTTGCGATAGTCATTTGTTTGAATTGGGAATTCGGAAGATATGTTTATACACAAATGTACCCTTACCGCAAAGGATGCATTGTTGTGAAGGCTGCGAGGATTCAGGGATGCGAGGATTAATCCTATGAATTCGGAAACAGCCATAATCTTGTTTTGCCACTTAGGGTAAGGTTAATTCTGCTACAGGTTAGAAAGAAATCCGTTTTCTTATATGAGAGCTTGGTACAGGGAAAATGATCTGCCACTAGTTTCGTGTCAATCGCTAATGTACCAGATAATTCTAAAGCGTAGTAAAATGAAATTTAAATAAACTTGGAAATGTTAGAACTCATTAAATTTAATTTTAAAGTGAATATAAACCTATTTCGCGTTTTAAGTTATCAACTTAATGTAACTTAGAATTCAAGAAAGCTCTGTGATTGGTCAGTCTGGTGCACTACCGACACCAGCGCTCAAGCGGCAGAAATTTTTTCTGTCACAAACTTATAACAATGATCTTTCTGACCTGAGGGACTGTTGATGTTCGCGAATACAGTTTTGCCCCAGTTTTCGTCAGTATCTTACGTGCACATCTGCAGTTCTGCTCCGTGGTTACTGGGTAGACCGTAGAATGTCTTCGTGAAGGGACTACTATCATTTGACTGAGCCAATCACAGCAAGGTTCCTGCAACACCACACGTCTGTGATTTGCGGGTACAATCCCACGACTATTGAGAGTTAAAACGTCCAATCACTGGCCGTGAAGCAGAGTTGCAGTTGTGTACGTACGTCAACGAGACAAAAGTTGGACAAAACTCTTTTCGCGAAGATCAGCAGTCCCTAATCTATTCATAGGGCCAGGAATATTTCGCGAGTTCAACGACCAACATGCTAGAATCCATTATCCTGTGTATACCGAAGCCCTACCATTTGTCCATTACCTGCTACTCATTCAGACAGCAGACAATGAACGAATAGACGGCTAGAGTATGCATAGAACATTGGATTCTAGCATACAGGTAATTGAACTCGCGAATTTTTCTGCCCCTACCTATACATAGGGACCCCTATTTTACGCGAAAATAATTTTGCCCCACTTTGTTTCATTGCTAGAGATAATGGTATATCGCGAAAATGTTTTGTGTCAACATAGCCTTGAAAACACTGACACAACGTAGCTGTCTGCAGACCAATAACATGCATTAAATATTAAAATAGCGGCATTCTTATTGGCTCAGTCAAATAGGGCAGTAGCTCCACGTACAAGAAAAAGCCAGTAATCTTTTGATAAGTTGAACGTTTGTTGAAGCCTAGCAAATAGTCAAGTTTTTCCGCGATAAACCATCATCTCTATTCATTGCCTTACGTGTACACCTGCAGTTCTGATTCTTGTTCGCTGTTTGGATATTTTACCTTTCACAAGCCTTGGGATACTACCGGCAAATCTGAGACGTGTGGTGTTGCAGGAATATTATTGTAATTGGCTCAGTCAAATAAGATACGGCTCTTCACATAGACACGCTGCCAATAACCATGAAACAAAACTGCATATATGTTCGTAAGGCAGTGAAACACACCGGGGCAAAATTCTTTTGCGGAAAACAGGGGTCCCTACCTACACATATTAAAATGCCCGTGATACGTGAACCCGGATAACTGCGATAGGAAGGAAACACCTCGGCGACCTTGGCCATGAAGGTCGCCCAATATCGTCGAATGGGGACGGGTGGTAAGCACCTGCGTATGGAAATAAACCTGTTGTATCTCTTCGTTTCCCGCGGTCTTGTACTTAACCAAAAAATAATATACTCTTGTATTTAAAAATAATTGCAAAATTTTTTTATTTAAATTTAAGAAATCAATAATTTTTAAAAGTCACAAAAAATATATTTGGTTTTTACATAGGAGATGTTGTAGCCTACAACATGGTTATTCTCTGTAATTTTTCTCAGTTTGGTACGTCAATAGGTTTTAGTGGCCGTTACCAAACCGTAAAATGCAAATTTTGACGTTTACGAGTCATTACGCCAAATAAGAGCCAAATTTAGTCACAAATTATGTCTAAAATAAGATAAAAAAGATCTGGTACAAATATAAAAATAAAAAAAGAAGTTGAAAACTGAGGTGAAACGCGCCCTTAAGGCTAGCCTGCAAGAATACTTGTGAATTGAACCAGACAACAGCTGTTCATCGGCAGCTCGCTGATACAGAGAGACGTATTAACTGACCTGAGTTAAGTTGCTTCTATATTAGTGGATTAGCGCCTTTTACGAGATTGAACCAGACAACAGCTGTTCATCGGCAGCTCGCTGATACAGAGAGACGTATTAACTGACCTGAGTTAAGTTGCTTCTATATTAGTGGA
>PNEQ01016970.1:7397-23989 GCA_003012365.1 Medauroidea extradentata
ACTACCTACGGACATCCCTAGGATGTCTGGCATACACATCCCTGGGACATCCTTAGGAGCTCCCTGGGATCTGTAATAAACACATCCCCAAGACATCCTCAGGAGCTCTCTGGGATCTGCATTAAATGCATCCCCAGGACATCCCTAGGAGCTCCCTGGGACCTGTATTAAACACATCCCTGGGACATCCCTAGGAGCTTCCTGGGACCTGTATTAAACACATCCCTGGGACATCCCTAGGAGCTCCCTGGGACCTGTATTAAACACGTCTCTGGGACATCCCCAGGAGCTCCCTGGGACCTGTATTAAATGCATTCCTGGGGCATCCCTAGGAGCTCCTTCCAGCAGCAAAAGTAAAAGTTTAGTATTCAACACAAAAGAAAACAAATGTATTTGTTTTGGTGATACGTAAACTTAGTATTTAACACACAGGCAAATATACATAATTCTTAGCCTCTTAAAATCTTTTGAACAAACAGTTCGTCTGTAATAACATTTTTTAAAATGCTTCAACTTTCAAAAGTCTACCAGTAATAATAAAATATGTGTGTCGAAATTAATAAATTTGCCAATTTCTTAAGGCATTTATAAAAATGTTATGAATTATCTACTAAATTAATTGCAGCAAACCTCATGCATATTTAAATAATATCGTGAGCTATCTAGTGGTCATATTAGGAACTTGCCTAGAAATCCACTACGTCCGTGGGAGCTCCTGCTCGGATATCCCAGGGAGCACCTGATCGGACATCCCAGGGAGCTCCTGCTCGGACATCCCAGGGAGTTCCTCAGAGGAGCTCCGTGGGAGCTCCCTGTAAGGACATCCCTGGGAGCTCCCCAGATGAGTAATTTAGGATGACCCAAATTCATCTTCCAAGGAGCTTCCTGGGATGTGATGTACTTTTCGCGGAGGTACTTGGGACGTCCTAAGTACATGGTTTTTCGGAGCTCTTGGACATCCAAAATATCCATCCTTAGGACATCCCGAGGATCGCATGTACCCGGATATCCTCAAAGGATGTCCCTAGGACATCCTGGGGACTTGCTGTGCTGATAGGGGTTATATATTGCTTAGTCCATGTACTACATCTGTATAACAAGGTTACCTACATTTTCCCAGTAAAAGGTCACAGATAAATGCCAAATTATCAGAATTTTTATTTAACAGGCCACAAGAAAAATTTCACGACATCTGCTGAGTTGCCGGTAGACTGGGATAATGTTATCATTACTGCGAGGAAAAATCCAAATCCGTTCTCTCTCCGAATAATGAGGTATGATGACTTTAAGGATACGAAAGTAGCAACTGAGGCATTCTTTCTGAAAACGCCTAAGCCTCCACTGCGGTTCAAGTAGGCACGAGTGGAACAGGTAGTAAAGGGAGACAGCACACTCAAGATCAAAAACACATTTTACGGACCATGGGCAACGCATATTGTACGATCTCGGGAGCCACTTGCACCTTATTTGGATATTCCTGCATTGCACCAATGCAACCCAGGGGTTAAGCATACTAAAGCAAATGACTTCACCACACTAATGAGATACTTGCAAATTTTGGCAAACAGAGTATTTTACAAAAATATTTTATCCCCAAAACCAGTTAATGGTAGCAGCAACAATAATGACGACGTTGATGTTGACAGTGACAATAATAGCAATGGTTGTGATATGTAAGCTGTTCTTTCTGCTGATATGTATTACAATATGTTCAACTCTTGCCTAACTTGACAAATGTTAATTTTATGTAATAAAGTTGTTAGTACATGTCACCTTGTGTTTCATTTCAATATTTTCATGTGTATTTATCAAGAGTTTGTTTTATTTCATTATCTTATTGTCAGCAACGACACCAAAATTCTGCAAAACGTGGATAAGTCCAGATTATATATATATAAATTTCTCATTATGTTATAAATATTTCCAAGTGGTATTGATAGCCAAGAGAGGTTGAAATTGTACCTATATATACAAAAAATATTGTGATTTGCATTACTACAATAAAGATGACAGTCAGTTTATTTCACTTCCTGAAAATATTAGTTTTTGGACTTATCCAGTTTTTGTAATCAGATGAATAGACGTTGGTGTAGAGAGTGACCCAAAGTATTGATAAACATTTAACTTTATTGTCAATTATAAATCAATTAAGATGTTAATCCCGTAAGAACTTCTCAATAATACTACAGTACTAGTAAATATGTCAATAATTAATTTTGTATTGTTTTTTTTTGTATTCAGTTATAAATAGCAGTACAAATACACGAAACATAAACATTTACCATAGATTCATTGAAAAAATTATAGATTTAATGAAAATAGACATATAACTTGTTTTTTTTAATATAGTAATTCCTTTTCAGTTATTTTCTTAGTACCTACTAATAATGTTTTATTCCTTCTTAACAATTCTACACTACATTAAAAATAAATTCGTTATAAATAATTGTACATATAAAGTAATTATATACCTAATACAAATAAATACTAGTGTGGAATTTGTTTCTATCTGTAAACATACTTTACAAAATGCACATAAACAACTTTTTATATGTACATCATTCTTCTATACTTATCTACCACACTCAAGTAAAATATTTAAAATTGGAATAAGATTTCACTTTTTAGATATTATGTGTACAATACAAGAAAAGTACATGTTATATCTGCTGCTTCTGAGATACCATCTTGATGTTACAATGTGGGTTAGATAATCTAGCAGTGTTGCGATGTGCATTATTGCATTTTCTACGACGACAGTCTTTACATATACGACACTTGCTGTTTTGTAAACATAAGGAAGACCTGCAACATAAAAATAAATAAAGTATCACATAAAATGAATTATAGTACAATAGATATTTGAAGTTTGAATAGCTGCTAATTTCAGCTTCCAGTACCTTCTTATTCCAGTGGTTCCAACATAATGAATGCTTACATATATATTATATGCTTTTGTAAATGGGCATTCAAAGTGTTGGGCATTTTGAAAAGAATCACAATCTCCCCCTTTTAAAGAACTAAATTTTTGGGCATTACAATAATATCCAAATACAGCATTTATAAATTTAAATAAGATTTTTTACTTTTCTTTTACAATACTTTGAGCACTTCCTTATACATGCCAAGCTGAAAATTAACATAAACATTTCATTTAAAGTGAAATTGAACAATACGCTTAAAAATGAAGCTGAAAAATCCACAAATTCTGGGTTCAAATACTAATACAGAATAAAGAAAATGGGAGGAAATTTACAATTTCATTAAAGTATGGGGAAATAGCCGATCCGAGGACAAGTGGGTTGTGGGTGTTGTACCGCATCTGCCATGTTGGATGAGGTCAACACCGCCATCTTGTTTCTAGTCGCAATATTGTTTCTAGTAGCCATATTGTATCCAGTCGCCATCTTGTTTTCAGCCGCCATCTTGTTTTTCATTTTACCCCGCTCTCACATTCCACTCCTAATTCTTAATGCTCTCTCATTCCACTCATTCATTCCTTCAGCTCTCTCATTCCACTCATAATTTTTCCTGCTCTCTCATTCCACTAATAATTTTTCCTTCTCTCTCAGTCCACTCGTAATTTTTCCTGCTCTCTCATTCAACTCATACATTCCTCCTGCTCTCTCATTCATCAGCACCACACATGCAACCCACATCTCCCATTGCTTAAATCCACACATGCAACCCACATATCCCATTGCTTAAATCCACACATGCAACCCACATATCTAATTGCTTAAGTCCGCACATGCAACCCGCATCTCCTATTGCATAAATCCGCACATGCAACCCACATATCCCATTGCTTAAATCCACACATGCAACCCACATATCCAATTGCTTAAATCCGCACATGCAACCCACATCTCCTATTGCTTAAATCTACACCTGCAACCCTCATCTCCCATTTTCTCCTGCTGTCTCATTCAACACCACACCTGCAACCCTCATCTCCCATTTTCTCCTGCTGTCTCATTCAACACCACACCTGCAACCCTCATCTCCCATTTTTTCCTGCTGTCTCATTCCTCAACACGACACCTGCTAATCTCATCTCGCATGTCCTTTTGCTCTGTCATTTATCAGCACCACACTTGCAACCCTCATCTCCCATTTCTTAAATCCACACCTGCAACCCACATTTCTAATTTCCTCCTGCTCACTCTTTCATCAACAATGCCCCTGCAACCCTAATCTCCCTTTTCTTCCTGCTCTCTCATTCCTGAAATTCACACCCACAACTTTCATGCTGTACCTCCTCACTCCTCCTCATACTCCTCCCCACTATCATCTATTACCTCCTGCTCTCTCATTCCTTAAATTTACTGCACCTATTTCTTCCTGCTCTCTCATTCCTGATATCCACACCTAACCTTCATCTCCCATTTCCCCCTCCTATATTCCTTCTTATACTCTCCCACTCCTCACATTTTCTCCTCTCTCATTCCTTAAATCCACACCTGAAACCCTCATCAACCATTTCCTCGTGCTCTCTCATTCATCAGCACCACAACTACAACCCTCAGGCTACTTCTCCTTCCCTCCGCCCATCACCCATTTCTTCCTGCTCACTCATTCATCATAACCACAGCTACAACTCTTATGCTCCTTCTCTTCATCCCCTCCTCCCCTTCTCAACATATACCTCCTCCCCTCCTCCCATCTCTTCCTGCTCACCAATTCCTTAAATCCACAGCTTCAACACTCATATCCCATTTCCTCCTGCTCTCTCATTCATCACCACCACACCTACAATCCTCATCTCCCATTTCTTCCTGCCCTCCCATTCCACCGGCTCTTAGAATTGTCGACTCATTCTTTGTCATTCCATCTTATTGGCTCCGCAGCCCTATACATCCATGAAGAATCATCTGTGTCCTGTATCCTTTTCATAACATGTATCATACCCATTCAGTCGTTATACAAGTCTTTCAGCTCGATCATTTCTCTACTACACAATTCAATCTGCCCCAACTGTATCACTACCATATGTGCATAGTAAAGGACTAGGACCACAGTTTTCGGTCTAACGATGTACTATGTTACACATCATTATACTGACGAAACATAAGACCCAGTCTGGTGCTACCTCACCTAACCTAACCCGTCCCCATCTAACCTAGTCTAACCTAACTAGCCATTACCCACTTAGCCTAAACTAACCTAAACTAACCCATCCCCACCTAACCAAACCTAACCTAACCCTGACCTCACCTAACCTAACCCGTCCCCATCTAACCTAGTCTAACCTAACTAGCCATTACCCACTTAGCCTAAACTAACCTAAACTAACCCATCCCCACCTAACCAAACCTAACCTAACCCTGACCACACCTAACCTATCTAAGCCTAACCCAATATAACCAAACCTAACCTGTCCCCACCTAACCTAACCAGCCAATACCCACCTAACCTAAAATAAAATAACCTAACCTAAACTAATCTAACCCGTCCCAACCTAACCTAACCCATCCTAGCCTAGCCTAACCTAACTATCCAATACTCACCTTACCTAACCTAACCTAACTTAACCTAAACCATCCCCACATAACCTAGCTTAGCCTAACCTAACTAGTTACAGCTCCAAACGAACCTAACTTAATATAACATTAAATTATTTAAGCGATTCATAATACTTCTCAACCCATTTAGGTATACCACCTATTCTCAGAAACGAACCATGTGCCAGCAACGCACCTTACACACTGCACTTACATAGATTCAGTAAACGAAAGTTTACATGCTCGAATTATCCTACCGACACAGCACTAATTATGTATCAGGCATTACGAGTGACGGAGTAAATCAGCCTCCCAGATTTCTGTTGTTTTCATAGACTTCATTCGAATACCCAAACCATCAGTAACATTCACTTCATCAAACTTTGCCCAAATACATTACCAGTCTTAGGGACAGACCCCAGGCACCCACAAATCACCTAGCCAATACGCAGCTTCCCCCAAAGATGCGCGAGCAACTACTTGAAGTAGCAGAACACGAGTCAAGTGTTGCGAGATCGGTTTGTCGAGCATAATTACCCAAGCCGTTAAGCACCTGGACAACCCGGCGCCTTGAGTTTCAACTTGTTCAGAGTATGTAATCACAGACAACCTTCCAGACACAGTATTAGCTGTTATCCCCCCTCACCTAACCTAGCCCACCTCATCCAGAATTAACCCGACCCCACATAACCTAAACTACCTCACCCAAATTGATATAACCCACCTAACCTAACAGAACTTACCTCACCCAGAACTAACCTAACATACCTAACTTAAGTTAGCTAAATAAACCTACCACACCTAACCCAACCGAACCTAACCTATCTCAATGAGAACTAACCCATACCCACCTTACCTAACCCAACTTACCCAGAACTAAACTAGCCTAGCCTTACCTAACCTAACCTTACCTAACCTACCTCACCCAGAACTAATACAAGCCCATCTAACCTAACATAACCGAACATAACCTAACCCATCCCCACCTAACCTAACTTAGCCTAACCTAAACTTACCTAACCTACCTAACAGATCCCAACCCAACCTATTCTAACCTAACTTTACTAGTCAATACCCACATAACCTAACCCAACTAACCCAGAGTTAATCTAACCTAACTCACCTATCCTAACCAAACCTGTCCTTTCCTAACCTAACCTTACTAGCCAATACCCACCTAATCCAACTTACCAAGAACTAACCTAGCCTAGCCATACCTAACCTAATCTACCTCACCAATAACTAACCCAACCTACCTAACTTAACATAACCCAACCTAACCTAAGACTAAAACAACATACCCAAGCAACGCATTACTCATTTAATATAACAAACAAAAGTTCTACCATGAAGCACATAACATCGTTCTAAAAAGTTACACCATTATAACCTAAAGAACCCCATTAACCACAAACAGCTCCTCACACAACTACGCGAAATTCCTCACATATCTCCTAATGCTCCTCATTACATATCTCCACATGCTTCGCACTTAGCTCCGCAATCAGATCCGCACTTAGCTTCGTATGCTCCGCAATCAGCTCTGTATACTCCGCAATCAGCTCTGTATGATCTGCAATCAGCTACATACCGGTCTTCACATGCTCCACAAGCTCCATGTCAATCTTCGCCCCTGCCACCACCTCCACCACCACCACCACCACCACACATATGACCTCAGGCATAACACACACAGATACACAGACACCGCCGGATCCACACACAACACCGCAGGAATCACACATACCACCACAGCCACTACACATAACATAGCAGACACTGCAAAAGATTGCTCCACACCTCATATACATAGCTCTGCACTCCTGCAAACAAATCACTTTCTGTAAGTAGCTCTACACACACCTACATATACACCTACACATTCACATCCTCATATGCCTCGTCATCTACAGTTTCAACCACGGTCTATGAAGGTAGAGGTCTTGACACTGAGGAATGAAATGTGACTCCTTAATGTCGCCGAGCGCTAGTAGTAATTTAGTGGAACAATTGTCTTGTTTTGTATTTGGCTTAGCTTAAAATGTGAAGTTGTTATCGGAATTGCATGTATTATATGGAATAAAATAATTGAAACGTAATTTTGTATTCGAACACTTTTATTTTAAGCCATAAATTTTCATTTTTCAATATTTTACATGTAGACACACATTGCAATGATTCTAAAATTTCGTAGGGCAGGAAATAATAGATTCTGATAAAATATGTTTACTAAAACAGTAGTACATAATATAGTTTTCAGACGACATATATAAACAGTTCCACACATGCCAATGCATTTATGAACAAGAAATATATAACTACTATATCAGCTTACCATATTAACATTATTTTATATTAATAATTACCAAAATTGTAACGCCGCCAGATATAAACAAGACAAATCTTCCACCAAATTACTACTAGCGCTCGGCGACAACAAGGGGGTCACCTTCTCTTGCTGGAGAGCATAGGCAGTGCCAAGACCTCTTCCTCATAGACCGTGGTTTCAACACAGCATTTCAACTGCTGCCACCTCCTCCTCAGAGATGTGAACTGAGAACTATATTTAGAGACGAATTAAAAGTGACGGTAGTAGCGGTGACTCCAACGATTATTAACAAGCTGAGATTCCTACCACGATGCCGTTATACATCTCACCGAACACTACGTCCCTCATACAGACCTTTAAATAGTACGAGGGGCGGGTGGTGGCTGTATTCAAAATTTCTGTGTGCCAAGAATCCTTCATGATATCTCTAAGTGGACCAATAATCCTTCTCATGACTTGGGAGTCTTTCTGAGTTTAGGCATGGTGGACAGGTAATCTTCTCCTTCTCCTTCTCATCCCTTCCCCCCACACCATGCTCCTCCTCTTCCTCTTCTACCACAGGCACAAAAAGGTGCCACGACGATCACATGACACTTTATTGTGTGACCTTGTTTTGTAGGGATGCCGGGAAATGTCAGCAGAACACTTGACCAACCCAAAAACTCAGACCACTGCTACCTCATCCGCATATTCTCAGACTTACTATTGCAGTTAAATCAGCGATTACGGTGATGGTAGTGAAAAGGCTGATATTTCTTGAGAAGTCCCAGCCAATAAGACATCATAGAGCTCGTCCAATGACATGTTTAACATTTTAATGTCAACTTTAGTCACAAGAGCTCGAGAGAATCTCCTGACACACATACCCACCCCTCCTCCGCCTTCTCTGCCTCCACCCATCCTCCTACACACGAATCTTACAGCATTCCTCTAGTTCTCAAGGTATCGCAACATCACTCTCGGCGCCACCACACTAATGACTCACTCCACAGGCACCGCCAAGTCGCTAGCTAATGCACAGGTCCCAATTGGTGCGCGAGCAGCTTCCTGGAGTGTCGGAGTATGAGTCATGAGCCAAGGGTTGTAGTCGCATGTCGTCGAGCTTAATGACCCAAGCCATTAGGTACCTGGACAGTCCAGCTCCTCTCAAGGCCGAGATGACGCAACTGCATGCCTTACCCCGACCAGCTCATCGCCAAGAGTTTCAACTTGCTTATCGTCTCGAATTTCAACTTGCCCAGAGTTTGTATGTGCACCCATCACAGACAATTTTCCAGGTTCCTTCAATTGCACTGTTATGCCAATCCCAATAAAATTACTTTTGTTAATAAATAATAGTAACAAAATTCGGTCATAAAATATATATATATTTATTTATTCCTCCATACATAAAAGTACCTTTACATAATTTAAATGTTGTCCTGCTTGCTAATGTAGCTATCATGACTTGCATCGATACCAAGCCACCTCACCAGCAATTTATTTCCTATCTTCTTCAAAACCTTCTCATCCAAATATGTGTTTGGATACTTACTAACTTGAATTTCTTCTTCATAGAAGCCTCCTCGAATAGCCTTGCTTTCCAATTCTTCTAGGTAGTAGGCCCTTGGTTCCAAGTGACGAATCTTGACCACTTTAAATATTTCAGTGCTCCAGTTTTTAGTATAACCTTTAGTAAAATTTTCTTTTACTGACAGCATCCAGGCATCGTATCTAACCTTTACATTAGACAGGAGCAGGCTCTTCTCTTTTTTATAAACAGCTTGTAGTAAAAGACTAACCTTGTTATCCACAAGCTTAATGTTCGTGCTCCGATGTGCTCAGTGATTATTTTTATGACCCAAGCTAGAGCAATATATCCACTCACTCCCTTGCGATGAACATTTCTTTCCACATTTCACTCTTAAAAATATAATTAAATTGTTCCATGATACTAACATTTATGCCCACTGAGAATAGAGTAGTTCTTGTTTAAGTTTGGCCAACAAGGCGGAAAATTATTATATGTAGAACTTTTTGACGAACCCCATATGAAGATCTTTGGACGTGCCTCTATCTTGAAAGTATTAATCAAAATTACCATAAGTGTTATTTTATTGTAATCCACATACCTGCTTGCAGCAACTCGTTCTCTACTCTAAGTCAAGTTGCACATTCAGTTGAAAAATACCAGGCACTATGGTCTCGCACACATAATCAACCGATCACTAGAGGCACTGTATAATTCTCTGACCCGCATGAACAGATCCCAACTTATTTCAACATGTCCTATCTGATTCCCTTCATAGGTACCCCATGTAATCCTTTTACGTCAACAGTAAATGAATCAATGCAATGTAAAATCATGTATGTATCAATTAGCACATTTCAAGCAGGGCGGGTAGTATGTGATGGTGGTGACATCTATGATGCACGAGGTGGAGTAGGTCCTGCTCTATCATTCCACTACTACACCATTAAATCTGCCACAACTGGATCACTCTACCATGTGCGCATAGTAAAGGAGTGGGACCACAGTTTTTGATCTAACGATGTGTCATGTTACATAACATTATACTGCCGAAACACAAGACCCAGTCTGATCCTACCTAACCTAACCTAATCTACCTCACACAGAACTGACCCGGCCCCCACCTAACCTAACATAAACTAACCTTCATTAAGGGAAAGAGATGAAAATTGTCTGCTAAGTATAAGATATTTATTTGACTACATCAGAGCACACGTAACTGGTTTCAGCTCAAGCATCTTGAATAATTTTCTTCATATATAGAAACAGGCATCCATATTAGATAAAAACACGGCTACTCCTTTTGAATTTGACCTTGACCTTGTCCTTTTACCCCACTTTCCCAACAACTCATAATATTTCTTTCTTGCCACAAAATCACTGAATTACAAAACTAATAATCCATATTCTTATACTTGCGTGTATATATATATATGTATATATATATATGTGTGTGTGTGTTGTAGCCATTACATTATGCTAGAATATGTCTATTGTAATATATTACTGTGAACTATTATACCTTTGGTAATATATGCATATAATGGCATAAACTCTGTAGTCATATGCAAGCATATTCATATTGTGACATAGTTGATAGTATGTATGTTTTGTAATACTGTGATTTTGTGATGAGAAAGAAATATTATTAGTTGTTGGGAAAGTGGGGTAAAAGGTCAAGGTCAAATTCAAAAGGAGGAGCCGTGTTTTCATTTAACATTGGTGCTTGTGCTGTATATGAAGAAAATTATTCAAGATGCTTGAGCTGAAATCAATTATGTGTGCTTTGATGTAGCCAAAGAAATATTTTATACTTAGCCGACAACATTCATCTCTCTCCCTTAATGAAGGTTAGGTTATGTTAGGTTAGGTGGCGTGGGCGTCGGGTCAGTTCTGTGTGAGGTAGATTAGGTTAGGTTAGGTAGGATCAGACTGGGTCTTGTGTTTCGGCAGTATAATGTTATGTAACATGACACATAGTTAAATCAAAAACTGTGGTCCTAGTCCTTTACTATGCGCATATGGTATATTTAATGGTGTAGTAGTAAAATGATGGAGCAGGACCTACTCCACCTCGTGCATCATAGATTTCACCACCATTACATACTACCTGCCTTGTTTGAAATGTGTTAATTTATACATAAATATTTTTACATAACCTCGACGCATTTACTGTTGACGTAAAAGGATTATATGGAGTACTTATGAAGGGAATCAGATAGGGCATGTTGAAATAAGTTTGGATCTGTTCAAGTGGGTCAGTGAATTATCCAGTGCCTCTAGTAATCGGTTGATTATGTGTGCGAGACCATAGTGCCTGGTATTTTTCAACTGAATGTGCAAATTGACTTAGAGTAGAGAACGAGTTGCTGCAAGCAGGTATGTGAATTACAATAAAATAACACTTATGATATTTTTTATTAACACTTTCAAGATAGAGGCACGTCCAAAGATCTTCATACGGGGTTCGTCAAAAAGTTCTACATATAATAATTTTCAGTCTTGTTGGCAAAACATAAACAATGTACTACTCTATTCTCAGTGAGCATAAAGGTTAGTATCATGGAACAATTTAATTATATCTTTATGAGTGAAATGTGGAAAGAAATGTTCATCGCAAGGGAGTGAGTGGATATATTGCTCTAGCTTGTGTCATAAAAATAATCACTGAGCACATCGGAGCACGAACATTAAGCTTGTGGATAACAAGGTTAGTCTTTTACTACAAGCTGTTTATAAAAAAGAGAAGAGCCTGGATCTGCTCCTGTCTAATGTAAAGGTTAGATACGATGTCTGGATGCTGTCAGTAAAAGAAAATTTTACCAAAAGTTATACTAAAAACTGGAGCACTGAAATATTTAAAGTGGTCAAGATTCGTCACTTGGAACCAAGGGCCTACTACCTAGAAGAATTGGAAGGCAAGGCTATTCGAGGAGGTTTCTATGATCAAGTTAGCAAGAATCCAAACACATATTTGGATGAGAAGGTTTTGAAGAAGATAGGAAATAAATTGCTGGTGAGGTGGCTTGGTATCGATGCAAGTCATGATAGCTGCATTAGCAAGCAGGACAACATTTAAATTATGTAAAGGTACTATTAAGTATGGAGGAATAAATAAATATATATATATTATGACCGAATTTTGTTACTATTATTTATTAACAAAAGTAAATTTTATTGGGATTGGCATAAAACTGCAATTGAAGGAACCTGGAAAATTGTCTGTGATGGGTGCACATACAAACTCTGGGCAAGTTGAAATTCGAGACGATAAGCAAGTTGAAACTCTTGGCGATGAGCTTGTCGGGGTAAGGCATGCAGTTTCGTCATCTCGGCCTTGGGAGGAGCTGGAATGTCCAGGTGACTAATGGCTAGAGTTATTAAGCTTGACGACATGCGACTCTAACCCTTGGCTCATGACTCATGCTCCGACACTCCAGGAAGCTGCTCGCACACCAGTTGGGCCCTGTGCATTAGCTAGCGACTTGGCGGTGCCTGTGGAGCGAGTCATTAGTGTGGTGGCGTCGAGAGTGATGTTGCGATACCTTGAGAACTAGAGGAATGCTGTAAGATTCGTGTGTAGGAGGATGGGTGGAGGCAGAGAAGGCGGAGGAGGGATGGGGATGTGTGTCAGGAGATTCTCTCGAGCTCTTGTGACTAAAGTTTACATTAAAATGTTGAACATGTCTTTGGACGAGCTCTATGATGTCTTATTGGGTGGGACTTCTCAAGAAATATCAGCCTCTTCACTACTATCACCATTATCGTTGATTTAACTGCAACAGTAAGCCTGAGAATATGCAGATGAGGTAGCAGTGGTCTGAGTTTTTGGGTTGGTCAAGTGTTCTGCTGACATTTCCAGGCATCCCTACAAAACAAGGTCACACAATAAAGCGTCATGTGATCGTCGTGGCACCTTTTGGCGCCTGTGGTAGAAGAGGAAGAGGAGGAGCATGGTGTGGGGAGGAGAAGGGATGAGAAGGAGGAGATTACCCGTTCACCATGCCTAATCTCAGAAAAGCTCCCACGTCATGAGAAGGATTGGTCCACTTAGAGATATCATGAAAGATTCTTCGCACAGAAATTTTGAATAAAGCCACCACCCGCCCCTCGTACAATTTAAAGGTCTGTATGAGGGATGTAGTGTTCGGTGAGATATATATCGGCATCGTGGTAGGAGTCTCAGCTTGTTTATAATCGTTGGAGTCACCGCTACTACCCTTTTTTTTAATTCGTCTCTAAATATAGTTCTCATATTTCTGAGGAGGAGGTGGCAGGAGTTGAAATGATATGTTGAAACTGTAAATGACGAGGCATATGAGGATGTGAATGTGTAGGTGAATATGTAGTTGTGTGTAAAGCTTCTTACAGAAGGTTTTTTTGTTTGCAGGAGTTGCAGAGCTATGTATATGAGGTGTGGAGTAATCGTTTGCAGTGTCTGCTATGTTATGTGTAGTGGCTGTGGCGGTATGTGTTATTCCTGCAGTGTTTTGTGTGGATCCTGTGGTGTCTGTGTATCTGTGTGTGTTGCCTGCGGTCATATGTGTGGTGGTGGTGGTGGTGGCAGGGGTGAAGATTGGTGTGGAGCATGTGGACACCGGTGCGTAGATGATTGCGGAGCATATGGTGCTGATTGTGGAGCATACATAGCTAAGTGCGGAGCATGCAGAGGTAAATGCGGAGCTAAGTGCGGAGCATTGTGGATATATGTTTCAGAGGAGCATTATGAGATATGTGAGGAGTTCACGTAGTTGTGTGAGGAGCTGTTTGTGGGTAATGGTGTTCTTAAGGTTATAATGGTGTAACTTTTTAGAAAGATGATATTCATTTAGGTGTTTTGTGCTTCATGGTAGAATTTTTGTATGATAGATTAAATGAGTAATGCATTGCTTGGTTATGTTGTTTTAGTCTTAGGTTAGGTTGGATTATGTTAAGTTAGGTGGGTTCGGTTGGTTGTGGGTGAGGTAGATTAGGTTCGGTTAGGTAAGGCTAGGCTAGGTTAGTTCTGGTAAAGTTGGGTTAGGTGGGTATTGGCTAGTATGTTTAGGTTAGGATAGGTTGGGTTGGGATAGGTGAGGTAGGTTAGGTTATGTTAGTTCTGGGTAAGTTGGGTTAGGTTAGGGTGATATTGACTAGTAAGGTTAGGTTAGAATAGGTTGGGTTGGAATAGGTTAGGTAGGTTAGGTAATGTTAGGATGGGTTAGTTGGGGATGAGTTAGGTTAGGTTATATTGGGTTAGGTTAGTTTAGATGAATTTGTGTTAGTTCTGGGTGAGTTATGTTAGGTAAGGTTAGGTAATGCTGGGCTAGTTTATTTCTGGGTAAGTTGGGTTAGGTTAGGTGGGTATGGGTTAGTTCTCATTGAGATAGGTTAGGTTCGGTTTGGTTGGGTTAGGTGTGGTAGGTTGGTTTAGGTAGGTTAGGTATGTTAGGTTAGTTCTGGGTGAGGTAAGTTTTGTTAGGTGGTGTGGGTCAATTTGGGTGAAGTAGTTTAGATTAGGTTATGTGGTGTTGGGTTAGTTCTGGGTGAGGTGGGATAGGTTTGGTGGGGGTGGGGGAATAACAGCTACTTTTGTGTCTGGAAGGATGTCTGTGATGACATATTCTGAACAAGTTGAAACTCGAGGTGCCAGGTTGTCCAGGTGCTTTATGGCTTGTGTCATTAAGCTCGACAAAGCAATCTCGCAACCCTTGACTCGTGTCCTGCTGCTCCAGGTAGTTTGCTCGCGCACCTGTTGGGGAAGCAGCATACTGGCTAGGCGACTTTTTGGTGCCTGGGGTCTGTCCCTAAGACTGGTGATGTATTGATGGTGGTGATATGGTTTTTGTGTATAACACTTGTCAAGACTTGTAGTAGGTATCTCTGATATTGAGGTGCTTGCCAATGGGGACCAACAGTCTGTGGAATGGATAGTGTTGTAAGGAGGAGGAGAAAGGTTGAGATGACTAGGAGAAGAAAGTTGATTAATACTGCTGGCTTTTGTAGACTTGGCGTGGGTTTACTGGGCAAATTTTGATGAAGTGAATGTCACTGATGGTTTGGGTATTCGAATGAAGTATATGAAAACAAAAGAAATCTGGGAGGCTGATTTACTCCGTCACTCGTAATTCCTGTAACATAATTAGTGCTGTGTCGGTAGGATAATTCGAGCATGTATACTTTCGTTTACTGAATCTATGTAAGTGCTGTATGTAAGGTGCGTTGCTGGCACATGGTTCGCTTCTGAGAATAGGTTATATAAATAAATGGCTTGAGAAGTATTATAAATCGCTCAAACAATTTGTATGTTATATTAAGTTAGGTTCGTTTGGGGCTTCAACTACTAAGGTTAGGCTAAGCTAGCTTTTTGGGGATGGGTTAGGTTAGGTTAGTTGGGTTTTGGCTAGTTAGATTAGGCTAGGTTAGGTTGGGATGGGTTAGATTAGGACAGGTTAGGTTAGGTGGGTATTGGCTAGTTAGGTTAGGTTATGTTAGGTTAGATTATATTGGGTTTGGCTAAGCTAGGGATAGGTGGGGTCAGGGTTAGGTTCGGTTAGGTTAGGTGGGGATGGGTTAGTTTTGGTTATGTTAGTTTAGGTAAGGTTATGTGGGTAATGGCTAGTTAGGTTAGGCTAGGTTAGGTGGGGATGGGTTAGGTTAGTTTAGGTTAGGTTAGGTAGCATCAGACTGGGTCTTGTGTTTCGTCAGTGTAATGTTATGTAACATAGTACATCGTTAGACCGAAAACTGTGGTCCTAGTCCTTTACTATGCACATATGATAGTGATACAGTTGGGGCAGATTGAATAGTGTAGTAGTGGAATGGTCGAGCTGGAAGACTTGTATGACTGAATTGGTATGATACATGTTATGAGAAGGATACAGGTCATGGATGATTCTTCATGGATGTATAGGGCTGCAGAGCCGGTAAGATGGAATGACAAAGAATGAGTAGACAATTCTAAGAGCTGGTGGAATTGGAGAGCAGGAAGAAATGGAAGATGAGGATTGTAGGTGTGAAATTGAGGAATGAGAGAGAGCAGGAGAAAATGTGAGAGGAGTAGAGGAGTGGGAGAGTATTAGAAGGGATCAAGGAGGGGGAAACGGGTGATGAGGGTTGGAGGTGGTGATTTCAGGAATGAGAGAGCATGAAGAGATGGGAGCAGTGGATTTAAGGAATGAGAGAGCAGGAGAAAATTGGTGATGGAGGGGCGAGGAGTATGAGGAGGAGAGGAGGTACAGCATGAAAGTTGGGGGGGGGGGGGGGGGTT
>PNEQ01016971.1:7615-23990 GCA_003012365.1 Medauroidea extradentata
ACTTGAGTGGGCTAGTGCAGCGCAAGGTTAGTTGGACTCTTTGCACCTGTGTCTCTGCTTAATTCACATCTAGTCTATGGAGGCGAAACATCGTGTTTACATACTGCGTCGTAAAATGTTCCGAACTAATACAAGTGGATTGCTGGAGCACAAGGTACGTAAGTGTTTCTATTGACGTAAAATGTTGAAAACTTAGCTGCGGAGAATATACAAATGTAAAATGAAGTCAATATTTTAGTAGCTGGAAATTTGAAGTGTCCAAAATTCACGGGCGACGTAAAAACTTGCCGGTCAAACCGACAAGTTCGGTTCACATGAATCACTAATGCGCCATTCTTGTTGTACCACTGTTTGACCACGACAGGGCCAATAATGGATATCCCATGGTTGCATCTTCAGACCGAGAAATGGTGTCGGGAGGTGCATTCTGTCAGTTGACCAACTATTTTCCATCAGTGCAAACTAGCTCTGTTCTAGTGATGGGCCACATGTATTCTGCTACATGGGTAGTCAAGGCCAGGTTGGGGGGGGGGGGGCACATTAGTTTGTCTATTGATATCGAAGAAGGCCCATCGTCAAACACCCAGAGTTCAACATGGATAGTACAGAAATGCACGATGGCACTGCGTTGCCATCATCGAGTGGTACGATACCATTGACTTCTTGGGACGAAATGTCTACAATTGGTGTGACACAATCGAATTATGGGAGCCAGATAGCTACTACTATTGATATGTCAACTTCTTTGAGCCAGAGAACTGCTATTGGTGAAATGCTAGCGTCTTGGGACGAGGCAGCTGCAATTGATGAAATTGTATCTACTACTGTTGCCAAGACAGTCAAGACACAATTGTCTACAATCCCTTCACCTGTGCTGGTGGTACCATCTGTCAGCCCTGGAAAAATTTCTTCAGCTTTGTTGGTAACGTCTTCAGCCCCTAAGATGGCAGTCTCTTCGCGAGAGTCAACTTCTGAGCCAACTGAGTAATCTACTCCTACATATCGATGTCAAAAGTGTCGATTCCGTGAAAAATACTTTACATGACACTTCAGTGTTCATAGACACCAAAATTAATGTTTGTATGATCCTTGTGAATTGAATAAGTGTTACAAGTGTGGTAACCTGCTTGTTCACATTGATGGATTTGTTAGATACAGAGCGACTTCCAAAGGTGTGGTGCTTCGGCCTATGAAAGTGAAGTGTTGTTTTTGAACAAAACATTTCACCAACGACTGTGTTGCCAGAGACACCACAAGACATATTATTGTTTGCTAAACTCTTCTCGAATTTCACCTCACTGCGACAAATGTTAAAAGGCATTCTTACGCATAGAAAAACTTTGTAACCAGCAAAATAAATGAAAGGGGCTCAATCAGTGTACTAAGAAGGATGCTCATGTAAACTGCCACTTTCTTAATTGATTAACCTGATTCTATAAAGAACAAACATGCTGTAATCCACCCCCACAAATTTGATCATGAAAATTATTTCAAGAAGGCAATCTTAACTAAATATGTAGAAAGTTCACACCTGCAACGTAGAGACAAGCAATATCCAATCAAAGAAAAAAGTATAATTTTTCTGGCATTGATCTTCCAACATTGCCACAGCAAATCAAATTTTTTGAACAGAATAACCCGGTTTTCTCAGTAAATATGTATGTGCCGACTTTCAAGTTATAGGTGATGCCAGTATGTGTGACAAAAGAAGAAAAGCTAGAACATTTCGATCTGTTGCTGTTGAGGGTTGTTATATTAATAATTATTCAAGACTAGTATGGCCACTGTTAACTTCGAAAGGATACAAGTCCACACAATTATGTTATTGGTAACATCCTTGGAAATCCGGATGTACAGCTAAACATGGCACTGAAATGCACAAAACCAAATGCAAACCATGAATTATTGCAAGTGTTCCGGTGTGTATTTATGTACTAGTTTGTGGAGTGTATGTAAATACATGCAAACGAAATTTGTGTTATTTTCAGTTTTTCCTGTGCGTTACTACAATTTAAGTACGATTTCAACTATGGCAAATGATTTACTATAGATATTTACAGATTTATATTAATTTAATATATAAATAAACTATGATGGCTACTAGTGTAAGTATCAAAGATAAGCAAAGAAATGGGTTATGTGCTCTTGTCTAAACACGATCGCTGACATATGAGAGTTTGTCGAAACTTGCATCATGTGCAAACTTGTCGAGACAAGGGATGATGGTTGGGAGAAGGGGAAGGGAACTTAGCTTGGACAGGTTCCGACACATAAATCAGTGTGTCTGTGGGTTGAGAGGGGAAGATGGGGGAAGGGAATGTATGTTCAAGGTCATGAGCTGGTGTTGACAGCAAAGGGGACAGGAAATGGGACAGGTTTTGACACGAACGCAAGTGTGGCAGGAGAAGGAGAAGAAGGAAAGCCAATGTCAGTTCAAAGTGGTGTGCTAAAGAGGGAGATGGGATCGGTTTTGACACGAAAACACCAATGCAGTAGGAGAGGGGGAGGAGTGAAAGGCAATGCCGTTTTAATGTCATGTGCTGGTATTGTTGGGAGGGGCAGGAGGGGAGAAGAGTCCGGTTTTGATTTGAAAGCCAATGAGGTAAAAGAAAGGAAGGGTGGAAGGCAGTGTCAGTTCAAGGATGTGTGCTGAAGAGGTAATAGAAGATTGGACATGTTCCGACACGAATACCATTCATGGATTGGAGAGTGAAGAGAAGAGAGAAGTAGAATGGGGAAAGGCACCGCAGAACTTCATTACTATACAAAACTAAAGTGAGTACCTCGCTGGATGTAGGAGGGGTTGGGTGCTGTTCGCAATGTTTAAGTGTTGTTCATGTAAGTATCAGAAAAAATTAATTGAATTTATCGGAAATCTTTTGGGTATGTTGCACTAGCTAATTTTTCACCAAAAAATTTTCATACTAATAATATCGACTGATTTTATGTGTGAAAGATTTTTAGTTATAAAATATAAGGGCGATATCTCCACCTAGGCTGCATGGTAAGATTAATCGCGCCCCGGTAGCTAACTAAAAACAATATGGTGGCCAAGTCGCCTGGGCACCAGTACCAAGATGTTGGTTCTCAACAAATTACATAAAAAGTAGTATGTCAACAAGATGGTGAATAACAAGGCTTGTGAAACGAAAAACACCAATTTTTCTAAATTTTTGAAATTTTTTCAAGATGTTGAGATTTTGTGATTTTTTTTTAAATTCTGGGATTTATTTCGGAAATATTTGAAATTGCATAATTTGTTTCTGGAAATACTTTAATTTGATACCTTGAGGTCAAGGTCAAAGCCAAGATGGCGGTGGGGGTGTCAGGTTACAAGATGGTGTAGGCTCTCCCCTTGTGGATTTGGAGCCACTACACCGTGCTTCCCCAGATAAAAAAAGGAATATAACTGTACTACTTACCTCTATCATCCTATTAAATCACACAAACATTTAATAGGAGTTCTTTGAGGGATTACCAAAGCATTTTTCAAAGAAGTTCGTAGGTCGGCCGTGTGTGCTCATATTCGGACATGTAACAGTTCTTTACATTTCATTAGGGGGAATGTAATGTTGTTTTAAGGTAGATAGAAGCACATCCATGGCATCTTATAAAATTTCCTATGGGTAAATTCAATGTACTATTTAAGGTTGTCCGTAGGACATATGTAAGAAATGTTGCTGTAATATTTATAACTGTTCTTTCGGGAAATTTCCATGAATATTTTAAGGTTGTCCATGTCACATCCACGGATCTTCTGTTCCGACCTCTGTAAGAGTACTTTTGGTGAACTCGAAAGAACTGTTTGCTTCACAAAACATATATGGGAATCGCATAGTTGATAAACACAGGAAGAGCTTTCAGAGATGTTTAGAGGGCCGTTCGCATAACTTCATAGTGTACGAAAATGGGAAATTATTTTCTATATATTTAAAATTATTTATTCAGCTCTCTTGGAGGCCAGTGTTCAAACATTCGAGATTTATCCAGTGAAGTCATATTTAGGTCATGTGATCAGGCTTGTATTTACAAGAGCATTAGTTGCCTATTCTAAAGAGATATTTGAGGAATACATTTCGATCATCTTACGCAGACATCCACAGGATATTCTAGTATTGTTAGACTCAGAAACATATTCAGGGTACGTCGGTAAGATGTTCTAAGGACTTTTTTTGTTCGTCGGGTATGGCAATGTGGATGGTGATTTTGCCTAGTGCATAATGTTTTTTCTATTTATTAACAAGCAATATAGTTCAAGTGGCGTGTTTTGTAGAGAGCTTGGCTACTTGTCAGTAGAAAGCGCTTCAGTCGTAGCAAAATTAAATTTTTTTCTATGAACATAGTGTGTTTCGTTAGCATTTCTGGAGAAAACATTTGCTATGTGTAGTAGTGATGTCTGATTACAAATTGCGCTGTGTGCTTTAGTAGTGTTTTGGAGGAAAGATATTTGCATTGCATTGCCTATGTCTCTCGTTAGTAAATATATATATATATATATATATATATATATATATATATATATATATATAGTGTGTATTGTAGAGAGCTTTTCGTCAGTTCGGTGAGATTGCCAGGTTCTGAGTTGTTCTGCAATTTTCAAGGGCATGTCTGTAGACAAATTGTCTCTCTCAAGTAGGCATGTACTTCTGAACTGTGTTGTGTTTTTTAGACACGCGTCTGTGTACTGAATGTTTGAAACTAATGTTTGTTAAAAATGTTTAATTTTTAAAGAGTGTGTAGAACTATGACTTGTGTTGGGCGTGTACTTTGTTACGAACTATTCTGCTCCTTTGAATCACAATTCAGACAAACTTTCCTGTTTTACTTTATGCTTGTAAACTAAGGTTGGCATTTTGTGATTTTTTCTGGTGGTGAGCTTTACTCTGTGTAGAAAGTAAGTATATCTGATTTATGAACTTGCTGTGATTTTCAGGGGTATGTCTGGTGGAGAGCGAAAGTGGTGGTGATACGTCTCTTGTAGGACATTCTTACTTCGATGGTAGTTATTCATTTGGACTATTTCAGGTAAGAAACAGTAGTGATTGTTTTGCAGATCATCTACAATATTATTATTCATATTTTTTTCTACAGTTATCCTTACTCACTATTTTAAAATGATTAACCGTTCTGTGGCAATATAATTTCGTAAATCTATTTCCCGAAGTAAATATATGCATATGACTACACTCTCTTGAATGAATGTATGGTTACCTTTGTATTCCATTCTAATAAAATTTAAAAAAAAAACAATAGTTTTAAATATTTTTTTTGTGAACATATAATGATTTATTTTGTAATCTAGAGGTCGTTTGATGAATTATTGTGTATTTCATATTTTTAAAAATAAAAATAGTAAATGTTTGGTAATCAGCAATTGTATCAAACTGCCTACAACATACATGCACAAGCACACCTATGCGCACATAAAAATATATATTACTGTTAATAAATGTAAGCTCATATGAACTATAAATTCTTAATTAAATACAAAATCATCTGTATCTCATGTATTTTGTTAGTATTACATAATTTAAAATCATTTGTCAGTAATTAAAATAAGCACGAAACATATTTTACATTCATCAGTTTAAGTGACAATATTGTGACTAAAATTTAGATAAAATAACATTAAAAGTTAATCATAAGTATTAGATTGATGTTATTATTTTTCATAAGTTTGTATTTATTGAAAAATGTATATTTTAATTTTAATTGTGTAAATGGGCAACGTAATTTAAAATAATTTTATTAACCTATGTAGTCTCACCCCTTGTGCCTTTGTACCCGCACTTCCTTTCACAAATTACGTGAAGATTCAACCAAAATGTATCGTTTACAAGACTTTGCAGATCATCAGCTATGTTATTGTGAATAGTGACAGTGGCAATGTACCGATTGTATCGGTACACAACGTATAAAGACGACGCCCGAGACAGTTCAGACATTGTGAGATATCAGCCATTAATATGTTTATTTACGCAGCTATATTTCAAACACTTCTACGTATCCAGAAACTCTTACATACATAATATTCTATTTGCTATAGTTTGGAATATTTTACGACCCCGTATGTAAACATGACTTTCTCCGTATTAGTTATATTGTGAACTAAGCAGATACACAGGTGCAGACAGTGCAGCTAGCTTCGCGCTACACTAGCGCACTCCAGTGACAGTAACCGAACTTCAAGAAATTGTTTCCAAGCATTAGTATAATAATTTTCCTGTTTATTAGTGAATTTATGATAAGAATTTTATAAGTAATTACTTTTGTACGTAGCGAGTAGTACAATAATTGTATTCTGTTTTCATTATGTAATTTCAGGTTTAATGGTATTAGTAGTAGGAAAAGGGGGCTGCTGGCGCACTGGCCCCTGGCTGTGGGCAAGTGGGCAAAGTGATGATGCAATCAACATGGCCGCTGTGACGTCACTTTCCGCTATATTGGATTACGTCACTGTCCGCCATCTTGTTTTTGGTTTTTGGATTTTCCAAATTTGGATTTTCCGAATTTGGTTGTTTGGATTTTCCGAATTTGATTTTTCAATTTTTTTTTCGACTCTCACTTGTTTTACGTCATCTGCTACGCAGCCGCCATGTTTGTTTACGTCGTCTGCTTGTGACGTCACATTTTTTTCGACTGTCACTTATTTTCGTCTGCCCGTGACGTCATGATTACAACATTGGCTGCTAGGTGGCACTGGTGTCGCACTTTGTTTTCTCCGGAGTCTGCTAGGCGGCGCTGCAGTCGCCATGATTGTTTTCTCCGTTGTCTGCTAGGCGGCGCTGCTGTCGTGTGCTGGGCGCAGCCATGTTTGTTCCATTGTTTACTTCTGACATTGGAAGGTAGAGTGCACTATTGTCGCAGTAGGTAAGGGTCAAGTTCCAAGTGCCTGTGTATGGGCAATTGATGAACCT
Source organism: Medauroidea extradentata (assembly GCA_003012365.1). Classification (NCBI taxonomy): domain Eukaryota; kingdom Metazoa; phylum Arthropoda; class Insecta; order Phasmatodea; family Phasmatidae; genus Medauroidea; species Medauroidea extradentata. The sequence continues at coordinate 14,533 of PNEQ01016971.1, forward strand.
TATGATTTTTTAAAGTTCAAAGTTAACTAAAAAATACTTTGCCGGGTGTGGGACCCGAACCATTTATCTTTGGGTTAGCAGTCATGCGTTCTAGTCAACTACACTACAAGTGCAGACACAAAATATCGAAGTTTATAAGTTGTATATGAGGTATTAATATTTTTTTTAAATTCTGCTTAGACATACCTATGCCAATTAGTTTTTAAATAAAAGTTATGGGTTTAAATTAAAGTTAAAATTGAACTACTTGACATGGATTTTTTTCGTTTATAGTCATTGGTTGTGCTAAAGACATACCTATGCCAACTGGTTTTTAAATTAAAGTTATGGGTTTAAATTTTTTTCTTGACTACTTGACATAGATGTGTCTAATATTTTTCGCTTATGTTCATTGGTTGTGCTAAAGACATACCTATGCCTAATGGTTTTTTAATGAAAAATATATGGGTTTAAAACAAAAGTTAAAATATTTTTTTCTTGACTACTTGGCATGGATATTTTTTCCGCTAATGATCATTGGTTGTGCTAAAGACATACCTATGCCAACTAGTTTTTAAATAAAAGTTATGGGCTTAAATATTTTTTCTTGACTACTTGGCATGGATATGTCTAGTTTATTTCGCTTATGGTAATTGGTTGTTCTAAAGACACACCTATGCCAACAGGTATTTAAATAAAAGTTACGGGTTTAAATTAAAGTTAAAATATTTTTTTCTGGAACTACTTGGCATGGATACGTCTTTTTTTTCATTTATAGTCATCGGTTGTGCTTAAGACATAGCTATGACAACTGGTTTTTAATAAAAGTCAAAGTACCCGGACGTATTTATGGTACAGAAGATCTTAAAACGAAGAGGAAACAAGCTGTTTGTAAGTTGGATGGGTCATGGGTCTGAATTCAACAGCTGGATATCGATTTCTGTTATAAAAAAAGTATTAAATTTTGTACTACCAGAAGGTTGCAAGAAAATGTACGAACATTTTGCGTATGTATGACATTGTACAGTATGTTTCAATATATTTTTTAAAACATATTACCGGTTTTTCTTATGCAAGTACTGCCGCCCAGTATTCAATAAGTTTCGTGCGAAGGCATCTATTACGACACGGGCTGGCGCCAGCATGCTGGCTTGCTCGAGCTAATTTCAGAATGGTTGACTTAGTTCAGTGACCGACGACGCAGCTATGTAACGGAATCGTGCGGCAACCCCTTCCGCGCTCGACCGAGCCGTATTCCTCCCCCCCCACTTGTCCAGAAGCTATACAAACCAAACAGTTTGACATATGTCTACGAGATTCAAAATGCTGACTCATCTTTAGACCGATAATAAGTTTATATGACTAAATACGCGTTCTGTCAGTTTTTAAGCATAGTTCCCGATTATTTCCAAACTATTATTCATATGTCTACAAAATTGAAAATGCAGACACTTGTTTGGATACAGAATAAGTTAATATGACTAGACACATGCTTTGTCAGTTTGTAAGCTTTTTTTCGGATATAAACAAACTATTGTTTTTAAGCTTAGTTCTCGATTATTTCCAAACTATTTTTCATAAGTCTATGAAATTCAAAACGCAATCACATATTAAGTACCAGGATAAGTTAATATGACTACACGCTTTGTCAGTTTTTAAGCATAGTTCTCGATTATTACGAAACTACTTGACATCTGTCTATGAAATTAAAAAAGCAAACACATATTAAGTACCAGAATAAGTTAATATGACTAGATTAACGCTTTGTCAGTTTGTAATCATTCTTCTCGATTATTAACAAACTACTTGTCATCTGTCTATGAAATTCAAAACGCAAGCACATATTGAGTAACAGAACAAGTTAATATGACTAAATACGTCCTCTGTCATGTTGAAAGCATAGTTCTCATTTATTCACTAACTATTTTACATATGTGTAGAAAATTTATAATGCAGACACGTATTTAAATACAGAATAAGTTGATATTACTAGACATGCTCTTTATCAGTTTTTAAGCATGGTTCTCGTTTCAAACTATTAGTCATATGTTTATAAAAGTTAAAATGCACAAACTTATTAAGTCCTAGAATAAGTTGATACGGCAGTAGATGGAAAATGGCGGTCCGAGGGCAGGGGTGTAGGGGGGGGTGAGCGGGGGAGCCGCGGCTGCCATCTTGGATCCCAGCAGCCATCTTGGATGATGTCACCCGTCCACCATCTTGGATGACCTTGACCTTTGTAGTCGCCATCTTGGATTGCATCACTTCCGGTCGTCATCTACTTTCTATCGCCATCTTGGATTGCATCACTTTTTCTAGAATTTTCTACTCTGTCATTCCATGGCTCCCCACACCAACACTCCTTTCTCGTATTCTAGAATTTTCTGCTCTGTCATTTCATCTGGTCCCCACCCCTGCTCCCGAAGAATCGACCATGGCCTGTTGACTCCCCAGACCAACACCCATCCAATTGTCATTCTACTCATGCTCTGTCATTCCATGACTCCCCAGACCAACACCCCCTTCTCGTATTCTAGAATTTTATAATTATGCTCTGTCATTCCATCTCTCCCGAAGTATTGGCCATTGCCTGTTGACTCCCCAAACCAACACCCATCAATTTGTCGTTCTAGAATTTTCTACTCTGGCATTCCTTGGCTCCCCAGACCAATCCCCCTGCTCTAGAATTTCGTACTCATGCTCTGTCATTCCATCAGGTCCCCACCCCTATGTGATTCTCTTGGTACACAGCATAATCCTCTCTGTAGAGTCAGTCACCCCTGGCAAACACTGAGATACTACAAATAGCGAGAGCCCAAGACAGAGCTATGACATTCATAATTATTTCAGTTTTTTTAAACCTTGTAATAGTGTGCTATGTAAATATTGATTGCATGTACATGGAGATTGCGAGAGCTCAAGACAGAGCTATGATATTCATAATTATTTCAGTTTTCAGTGTGCTATGTAAATATTGATTGCATGCACATGGAAATTGCGAGAGCCCAAGACAGAGCTATGACGTTCATCTGTTTTTTTAAACCTTTTGTAATAGTGTGCTATGTAAATATTGATTGCGTGTACATGGACTGTTGTATCTGATGCTCTTTAAGAAAAGTTATGACAGGCATACGAAATAATGTCTCACAAATACACATTGTTAAGTTTAAAGATAATCACATTTATTAAATTACTATTTACACAATATACAAAAAAACACTATTACTCTCGAGACGGCTGGGCAGGTCTTTGCCCTACCAATGTCCTGAGGTGGACAAGGACTTCCTCCTGGAAGTGAGCTGTGGCGGTGTGGCGGATCTCTGCTATGGCATGCTGGGCTTGCAGTTGGAGCCGCAGGTCCAGGATCTCCTCCTGCTGACTCCGAACCTGAGCCCGCAGCGCAGCGATCTCTCGCCTGACCTCCTCCCCCACATCGCCACCCTCTTCTTCACCGTCGGAGAAGGCGCCAATGTCCTCCTCATCACTGTCGTCCTGCTCCTCCACCACAGGCACCATAGGTGCCACTGCCATCACAGGTCGCACTGGAGTGTGAACTCTCTTCGGAGCAGGCCAAGAGAAGTTGGCAGGCCGTTTCCCTGGCCCAAAAACACCAATGGATTCCACCCCGCTGGAGACATTAGCATCCTGCTGCTGCATGAGGATCTGCGTTGATGGTGACGGTAGTGGTGGAGCTGATGCCTGACAAGCAGACACCCCAGCCACAACAGCGTCATACACCTCGTCCGAGCACAGTCGTCATCGCTATCCCACACATACATTTTGCTCGACATGTTAACAAAGACTGAAGTCACAAGAGCTCCTCGCTGTACACATCCTCTCCCCTCCAGCCAAGACCGCACAACCCCTCCCTGCATTTGGTCACAATCTACGTCACAAGTCTTAGGTTTGCTCCAGGTGCCACCAAGTCGGCTAGTTAATGGGATGGTCTCAACCTGCATGCTAGCTACTACCTGGAGCATGAGTCAGGGGGAGGGATCCATGCATCGCCGAGCTTAATGACCTAAGCCATTACACCGTCGGACAGTCCCACTCCTCGCGAGGGCAAGATGACGAAACTGTATGCCTTACCCCAATCAGCTTATCATCTCGAGTTTAAACTTGTTCAAAGTTTGTCATCACTGGATGCCCTTTAGGCACCCCAAAAGCAGTGTGACATGCCAAGTTTATTTTGCTTTTGTGGGACAGTCATTTATGAATGTATATTCAACCAGCTAATAAATTACAGTACCAATTAAAAATATGTATGTTTGCACGTGTTGGAGCCTTCCCTCACACTTACCATCTGCATATTACTATGCAGACAGTTCCCTGAGGCTTGGTTCTGGGCAATAAACTATGCTGATAAAACTTTTTCAAGCATTATCAGCATATTGTACAGGCGGTTTAGAGGCCGAAAAAGGAAGGCTTCCCTCTTGGAATTAGTTCCATAACATCAAAGCGGACGTGGAACACACAGAAAGATGACAGCAAAAAAGAAGAATAGTAAAGATGGATAAATAGAGGAAAAGAGAAGAAATAAAGTAATAGAATGAAATGCGAGTACAATACTACCATCAATTATTACAGTGTGAATTGTATGAATAACCATTTCACATTCACCAACTCGTAATCGTAAATGCAAAATAGTGGATGTCTGGTCTAGGCGAGGAAGTAATCTTCTTTCACGATGCCAGAACTCTCACACTCTTAGCGTCCCCTCACCTCTTACCACCCAGCAAGCAGCCCGAAGCTGACTTCCCTGGAATGATCGCCTAGATCACTGGGCACTGAGCACGAGAGCCTTGCATCTTCAAGCCGGCATCTCAGCGTTGAAGTTCATCGATGATGGTGTTGAAGCTCATAGCAATCTTGACGTAGTGCTGAAAAACATGTAAATTACTAACTAGTAAAATAAAAAAAAACACGCATCTTGAGCAAAGGATGATGATTCTTAGCCGACTTTATATCCTTATGGTACGGTGTGAAGACCATCTTCACAAATCTGTCGCTTGTTGTCCATCCAAGTGAGTGCCAGTTTATTGGTGCATTGCGTATATATTTCATGATGGTATGATCTGATGTTGTTGACAGTTACTCGCATCACTTGCTGTTCCATCAGTATACACTTATAGTCCTCGAAAGACATTGTGTTTTTAACGACACATTTTTGGATTCCTTTGGCCCTCTTAATTTCTTTGCTGGAACACTTGCACGTATACAGTTTGGCTCTCAGCCCAACAAACTCGGACATGTCGTCTCCACCACACTCATCCTTGAACTTGCCAATCACCTTTTTGTTGGCAGGTGAATAGCAAGGACGGGTGGGTGGATATCCGCTCATGTCAAATTCGGACATGAATGCTGGGTCTGAGAGCAGATCTTGGTAGAAATCGTTGGTTTCAATCTGGTACACAAAAGAAACTGTGTCCATGTATGCCAGCTCCAGCTTACCGGCATACGTCGGTTTCATCACATCGTAATGAAACCGGTACATCAATGTTTTCGAGAGATCGAGTACTGCAAATCCCGCATAAATTGGCTTATCAAACAAAATGTTTTCATGTTCCATCTTGATGAGAGAAAGAGTTTCGTCGTAGATGGTTCGACACTTGAAAGTTGGTTTGGAAATTAATTTCTTGACACGTTTCGCAACACATACAAGTTCCATTCGTTGCCGCTTTCTCTTGTTCTCCACCAATTTTCCGATCGTCGCGTTGTTCATCAACTTAAAAAAGTCCTTTTCAAACTCATTTGCAGCCATCTTGCGTTTCTCCATATTCAAATCTATGTAAGGTTTCAGTCATGACATTTGGTTGAATTGCAGTACTCGATGCACCTTCTTCAGCACCAACCCATGACTAATTGCCTGTTTCAAATTAACATAGTGAATAACATAATTAGTTTTGCTGTGAAGGGTAGTCATGAGCTTGGTTTGTTTGGACCCGGGAGGGCGCTCGTTCACCGGCATGAATGGCAGGTCCTTGTGATCTTTGTGGAGTGATGATGGATATTCCACATCTACCTCCAATATGTAGCCCACATCACTATCATCAGGCACAGAGATGACATCCACATCAGTGCCTGACCATCTAATGTTGGAATGTGGTAAGGGCAAAGACATGGCCCAGCCATACAAGTTGTTGGCATCTACATATTGGAGGTAGGCCGGTGACTTGCTGGTATCATGTGTGGCGGACAATTCCTTATTGTTGGCCACACAGTGTCTCTTGAGACACTGAGCTACCCCTCCACGGATGCCAGCCTCGATAAAACGATGTATATCATAATCGGTGATCAGCTCGAGTTCCACTCTGGTCTTCTTGAGCATAGCATCGAAGGAGAAACCGGGGGCACTGATGTAACGCACACAGTCTAGACCATACATCTTCAAACACAGGCCCTGGAAATTCTCAAAAACGTCGCACAGAAGTAGGACATCGGTCTTGAGGTAGATGTTGCTGTATTCTCCTAGAGTCTCACAGTTAAATTTCTTCCAGATGTTCTTGGCGTGCTGGTAGTCGCAGGTGGTGATGCTGCTGGAGGTTAGACGGTTGTAGAAAGCTTCTTGAGGTGGTAGTTGTGACTCCTCGAGGTTCCCCCACGAATCGACATAGTCGTAGGGGAACACTCCTTTCCTCGTCACCAATTCGAGTTCATCTTGACTGAAGAATCTTGCAGTGTCCTTAAATTCTGAAGATGGTAGGTTCTGTACTAGTGCTGCGAGGCTGGCAGACATAAATCTATAAGTATCGATGAACTGTAATGTAAATTTGTCATCCAAACATTTGCTGAAGGTAATTAATTTCTCCTCCGTGTGCAGGATTATAAATATGTCACTGGCATCATAACCTAACTGCTTGACTATAAAGTTTTCGTCGTACGTTAGGTTATGGAAAAGAACTGGCAATCACTTGGGACGACGACGAAGCTTATTACAATTGTTGCAGGCTGGTCCAATGTAGTTTCCTGTCAGGTGATCGTGATCGTGGACTTTGCGATTTTTTGCAGTGAAGGCTCCAGAGCAGTAGCAGCAGGTGGTGGCCAAGGTATAAGCAGTCTTCTCATTAGATGTTAGCTGCTTCATTGGTTCAGATATGGCGTAGATATCTTTCACCTGATTACCAATCTTCACCATTTCTTCCATGAAATGTTTTGCAGCATTAGGTCCTTGATAAATAATAGGCTCTCTGTTCAGGCTTGATGTTTTGGTTGCAGGTATTAAATTATCATCGATCTTGATGTAGATTCCGTAGCTGTATGGTTCATGCTTTTGATAGTTGTATGTGGCGGAAGTATCAGGGTTTGGCAAGCACGTCTGCACAGGCACCAGCATAGCCTCAAAGACTGCGTAGACAACTATTGGCACTTTATCGCTATTCTGGTAGTTTGCAAACTTGAGCACAAGAGGTTTGCCGCTCTTCTCTGGCTGGGGCATCTCTGCTCTCACTGGTGCATACTCTTTGCAATACCTCCTGTGCTCGGCCAATGTCTCTTCGCCTGTCAGTCCAGTTACACGTGGAATGTCCTGGTACCACTTCAGAAATCTCTTGCAAATGTATACTTTGTGATCATGCGATGTATCTTGAGGTCGTACAAGACGTGAAAAGTTCTCTATATACATGTAGTGAGAGTTCTTATCTTCTGTCATCATCATTAATAAGTCAAAGTGTTGGTTCTGTTCTTCTTTGGTGACTCTTATTGGAACAACCTTTTCTTCTTCATCGAGAGCATAGACGTTGACACTGGCCCCTGGATTCTTCCTCTCGAACATAGCAATCTGTCGTAATGGTGTGGGAAACTCAATCCCATCAAAATTAAATTTCGACTGCAAGTCAATATATCGTTGGTTAACACATTTTGGATTCCATCCATCGACGAATCTAGCCAATATTGCCCACATAAAACATTTGTTGTCCTCGTTCTGAGGATTAATAATGGCTTCTCTAGCCTTAATGCTAGCTGGTAGATCAATATAGCTGGATGCTGTCAGTGGCTCAAGTTTATTGATTCTCAGCTGCAATCTTTTAACTGAGGTAAGGGTCCAGCCACTTCCCTTTCCCTGGTAATCCTCCTCCTCCTGGCATATTTTGCCAAAGTTAGCCTCCACTGCATCTTCTATATCGCTCGTATTGTAGAGTGGCAAATTCTTGGTCTTGAATGCCCGCTGATCACTTTCTTCATCGTGAGGCTCGGGCTTGCCATAAACACATTCCAGGAACATATTAAATTTAATGGCCCCTTGATCTTCGATGATGTTGTCCTTCATCTCCTCCAGGTAGCTGCAGATGTTTATTGCCTCGCTGGATGTATTTTCGGCCACATATGTCTTCATTATGCCTTTGAAGGCAGTCTCAGCCTGCACGAAACCAAATTCATTGGCTGCATCAGCCCCGACGACTAATCGTCTGCGGGAACTGCCACCAGCAGAAACCAGACGAGCAGGAATGGTACGGCTGGAGGCAGCAACACACTGACGCTTTGCTGGAGGTGGTGGAGGTCCAATGCACTTAGATACGTGAGCTTTCAGCTTATCTGCTCTGGAAAACTGACGATCGCACTTGCTGCACTCTAGTGTCTTGCAGTTCGGGTTCATCCAGCAATCAGTCTCGTGATGCCTTGCAGCATCGGTGCGTGCGAATGATTCATTGCAATATGTGCATCTTGATGTTGTAGCCTGTTTTACATCACCTTTGCATACTTCTATATGCTTATCTAATTTATCAGCTCGAGCAAATGACTTTCCGCACTTGTCACAAATATAATTAGATTCCCTGAAGGGGTTAAGTTTGCAAGTGGCTTCGTGGCGTAAACCCTTACTGCGCTTGTTAAACATCCTATCACAAAATCCACACTGTAATATTGAAGGCGGTACAATACTCACCAGAGTTGAAGATGTAGAAGGAAGTGAAGAGACGGAAGAAGAAGATTCAACGTTGAAAACCTTGCCGTTCATGGTTATGTTTTGAAAAAAACAAAATCACCTGTAAACATGACAAAGCGAGAGAACTCAGACGATGTGTAGCCAACAAGCAGCGAACAAAGACTGAGGAAGATTCAGGTCGCGCAATGTCTCTTATAGCCTCGGTAAGAGATGGTGACGAGCAAGTTCAGTCTCGTCAAGTTTCGTATCGTCACAGAGCACAGTCGTGGTGACCGAGGTGCTGCGACGAGTCATGTTTCGTGTCGTCATCCAGTCGTGTCGTCATCCAGGGTCGGCTCGCGCGAGCAATGACTCGTCCGGCAGGTTCGTACGCGCACTCGGAGCTGGAGCCACAGGGTCGCGACTGCAGCTGCGCGAGTGTCGTCATCCTCCTTCAGCCTCTCGCTTCCTCGAGCAGGAAAGATGTTTCTCGTAGCTAAACTCTACTCGACACGAAAAAATTCTGCTACCGAAATACTTTTCGTCGATTACAAGTAGTAGTATGTTGCAGATTCTAGTACACACTCACTTTCAAGACATTTACAAATAATAGTATTTG
>PNEQ01016972.1:0-23855 GCA_003012365.1 Medauroidea extradentata
CAAATGTACTGAACGTTATTAATGTGATGAAACTTTTTCTCTCCCGACAGTCTCCTGCATCCTGGCTACACCGAAAAAGCCTGCACAATAAGCTGAAACGCAACACCCATACTGCCGGAGGACTGCAATGAAGAGAGGTGTGGTAGACTACTAGCAGCTACTAGAAGACTACTGCAGAAATTACGAGACTCTCCATGACCACCGCATCACTGAGTACGGTTATCAGTTAGACATGATGTATCACAACAGCTCGAGAATGATATTGAATAGAAATGTATACATAATAATAAATTATCTCAATAAATTCTAAAAAAAAGAAAATACATTATGTTGTATTTTTATTGCCAAAACATGTTTCCCAAAAGCAAAATTAATGAGTTTATTACTGTGTCAGGAAAAGGTAGAGTTAGTGCACGGTTAGGCGACAAAATGCTACGTTAATACAGGGGCGTCATTTGGCTCTACAGGGGGTGGGGGGCAAATGCCCCCCCCCCCCTATATTTAGAATTTTATGTGTATAAATATATTTTTTGTACTTTTAAATGTAAATAATGCTAACTTAAGGACATAAAAGGGAAGTTGTATTATTAAAGTATCTAATTTATACATGCTTAATTAATAAAAAAGATGCAACAAGGTCACTGTCGCCAGAAAATAAAATCCTACCCCCCCCCCTTCCCAAGAAAAACCTGAAATGACGCCCCTATGGTAAATATATGTTGACTGGTATAATGATATTTGCCAGACCTAATATAAGGTCGGTGTTCAGTAGTATAAAAAACGTATAACTGAAGAACCACGGGCCAAACACAACAAAAAAAATTCATTTCATTTAAAAGGTACATACACATAACATAAAGTAAAATATTTCAGGGCCTTAACAAATAGTTACGAGCACCGTCACCAGGGTAAAAGTAGTTCCGACGCCTATGGAAAAACATTAGATTTTTAATTGCAGAAAATAGTTATAATGGAAGATTAAGGGAAACAGCATTTCAAAGTTCTAGACACCGACAAAAATTAAATAAAAAATGTACAATAACTTACATACAAGAAAAATACTTAAACCAAAGTACGAAAAGTTAGTGTGCGATACTAGAAATCATATACCAAAGTTCAACACAGATTAAAATGACTCAAACCGAATATGTAAAATGAGGGAAGGAGAGGGAGAGAGGGAGAGAACACGAGAGAATAAGAGAGCATGAGAGAGAGGGAGAGAGAATAAGAGAGAGAGGGAGGAAGAGAGGTTGGGAGAGAGAGAAAAAAGGATAGTATATGTAAAAAAAACGAAAGGGAAAAATATTTAAAGAACCGAAATATAACGTATAAAAAGTTGACCACAAAACAACTTGACCATTCCTTCTACGCATAAGCAATAAAAAAAATATATTAGCGTGCATTTCAAGGTGAAACTTACATATACGAAAGTAACACCATAAATGTTAATAAATTAAAACAAAAAAAAAAAACAAGAGAGAAACTAACACACAGAACAGGTACAGGACAAAAATATAAATGCCAAGAAGTCGAGCACGTGTAAAAACTAAAACGTGATAAAAAATACTTACATTTTATAAAACTGGTTAACAACATTCTATTGGTCATACAAACAAAGGAAAAAGTATTAGGTTATAGAAATAGATGGAGACAAGGTTAGATATGTAACATGGTAGGAGGTCAGGTTAGGTCAGGTTAAGTTATGATTTCAGCATTAAAAACATATTAAATAAATGGCCTAGCCGTAACATAAATTCTACCAAGCCCTGACAAAGCAAAGCAAGAAAAACGTATTACAAGAATTAGAAGAAGTCATTTATTACTAGAGGTAAAATAATACTACCGTACATGACTTATAAACACCTTACAGAAAAATAAAATACTCTAAGACCTACACGAGTGGAACATATTCAACGCCTTACGAGAATGCAACATACTAGAATATTTCCTAGCAGTGTACTATGATACAAGACAGACATACAAGGGAAAATAAGTGTTAGGTTAAAGGAAGACCAGAAACAAGGATAGAAATGTAACTTGTTAGAAGGACAGGACAGGCCAGGTTAAGTTAAGTTAGATTAGGTTAGGTGCGGTAGCACTCTTAATGGGATACTTGGAAATGGAGACGGACTAAATCGGTAGTACAAACAACACTAATGCTATCTAGCAGACGACACTGGAACCAAGACGATTGGTATAGCTACTAGCTCTCCTGGTGTAAAGGCTCAGCACCAACGTCTTAATATTCAACGCCATCTAGGAGACTATCAGTAACTACTAGCAGACCTACCTAGAGGGCAGCAATAAAACAAATTTTTTAAAACAAGATGGAGGGTGGAGCCAATGAGGGTTGCTAGGTAATAAGACAACGGACATTGATCAAGATGGTGGATGAACAGCCTAACAAGAAAGAGTATAAAAAATACAGAACAGATCCGGGATCCAGCTCCTAGGCTTCTGCAATAGAACCGCCAGTACTACACTACTTTTATTACAAAGCAAATTAACATACTTTTACAAACTTATTTTATACATTAGTAATATACTTCGACGTTGATTCATACATGTGTCTAGAAATCGAACTCTGAAAGATTCTGTGATTTAAGTGCAGAATCGTTAAATGTAACCCAGGTTTCTGAGTTCTTCGATAATTGCATTATATTCTTCATTGCAATACTCTCTGCCTCTTTGAGGTTTAACTATAACCCGTAACCTATCAACCAGTTAGTTAGGGTCGATTGTAAACAAGGAACTGGCATTCTTATAACATTTGTTGGTTTTAGAAAGACTTCCATGATTCCTTGAAGGTTCATACCACACATCAGTGTCAATATACGATATTTTACTATCTATACCGTTACTAAAACTGGTCTCAGAATCACTATTTTCGTTACTAAACCCGGAGCTGTTATCCTGAGGCTGAAGGTGGTTAAATTCCTTCATTCCAGCTTCGGAATATGTCTTAGGTTAGGTAATTTACTGCATTTGTAAATGTCTCAAGTAGAAAATTCCTCCTCTGTTGAGTCGAGTTCTTGAGCATTTATGGTTAAAGTGTTAGGTACAATAAATGATCTGTAGCAATTTTTAGTTTTGCTTCGATTTAAATGGACTGTTTTCGTCAATGTCCGTGAACTGTTTACACTGAACATTAGTACCATTTTTACCAGGTGATGACATACATCTCCATTTCTTCTTGGTTACACATTTTTTAGCTGTTTCTTCATTCTTAAGCACAGATATTTTCTTGTTTGGGTTATTTTCGTCAAGTGTAGTTTCAGATGGATTAGTCATTTTCTTATATTTAGTAGGTAACACTAATTTTTTGGCAGATATATCCTGCGAACAGTTCGGTTGATGTGTAGAGAGTAAGTCACTAGCTTCGTTGTCACATACTTCTGTTGTAGGGTACATCACACTACCAGATAAAGTAAAGGGCGACTGAACCAATGTAAATTTATTAGAAGAAGAAGTAGCTGGTAACGAGGTTATTCTCATTTCTTGTGATTGTGCAGGTATTGAAGGCTGATCTCTGGCTAGCAAAGAGGTTGTCTTTTTACATGTTTTTGTATGCTTTTTTAAATTATCATTTCTAACGAATCTTGAGCTACATGTGTCACGCTGTAGTAATCTGGGGACCACATTTGGGGTACATTCGAATTTTTCGTGGCGTCTTGCATTACAGCTTTTACTAAACACTTTGCTACAATAGCAACATTGATTTCCTTATGATGTGACAGAAGAAGGTAGATCTTCGGTTTCACTCTGTAAACACATCTCAAGTCCTGGTGCTTGCATTTTATATTTATATGCAGGATAACTTCTCACAGAGGCGACTCCTATAAACTGACTCCTACAGACTGACTGCTACAGACTAACGCTACAGACTAACTCCTACAGACTGACTCCTACAGACTGACTGCTACGACTAACTCCTACAGACTGATTCCTACAAACTGACATCTTACAAACTGACTCCTACAGACTGACTCCTACGAACTGACATCTTACAAACTGACTCCTACAGACTGACTCCTACAGACTGACTCCTACAGACTGACTGCTACAGAACTCCTACAGACTGACTCCTACGAACTGACATCTTACAAACTGACTCCTACAGACTGACTGCTACAGACTGACTCCTACAAACTGACTCCTACGAACTGACTCCTACGAACTGACTGCTACAAACTGACTCCTACAGACTGACTGCTTCAGACTGACTCCTACAGACTGACTCCTACAAACTGACTCCCACAGAATAACTGCTACAGACTGACTCCTAAAGACTGACTCCTACGAGCTGACTCCTACAGACTGACTCTTACAGACTGACTCCTATAGACCGACTCCTACAGACTGACTCCTACAGACTGACTCCTACAGACTGACTCCTACCTACAGACGGACTCCTACAGACTGACTCCTACAAACGGTCACTTAACAGAATAAACTTGACATATGTTAGTTATGTAAAAACAAATAATACTATGCATCATAGAGGAAGTAAAGTATTCAAGAGTGGACACGGCCATGTTAACCAACGAGCCACTAAAAAGGGGCATCATTCACCGGCAACTTCGGAAACAAAAAAATTCAGTTTATAGGTTGGCAACAAAAATACGTTATCTAACCTCCTGTTCAAATTTTTGGGGAAAATATAACATTTGTACGCCCGTTCTGCGCGTGAATGAACAGAATCACAATTAATTGTAGAACAGGGGTACCTCTTGATCTTCCCCACTATTATAAAAGTTAATTAGAATTATTCCACAAACACAAAAACAATTTACGATTCGTAGCTATCACGAGCAGTCCGAGCAGTCACGAGGCCGCGAGTCTCATGGTAGACAACTTAACCGATAACTTATTGTAATTGAAAATGTGTATTACTATAAATAAATAAAAATCTAATATATACGCAATAAATGCTTGACACTCTAGTATCATAAACCACCAAAAATTGTCTTTATGTTACACATAATGTTTACTTCGTAATGTTACCTGTGCATGATGCCCCTCAAATTAGTGGCCCTAGCCGCCCTATTCTGTGTCCACCCCCTGCAATGCATGAAACTTCTCTCCGAGATACGAACAGGTCTGTCAAATACAGCTGGTACTAATGAAATTCTGGTTTTCAATTTGGTAGTCAAATTCACCTCGTCGTGATACATCGAGAATGTCTTCTGCCTCTGCGATTCACTTTGCAGCGATTTGCGCGGAAAAACATGACTATAGTAGCTTTTAGCGCACCTACGCCTCGCGACCGACTGACCCTGGGTTCGATGCGACGCCTACCTTTATTGTCTTTTCCGCTGAGCTTTAGCTCCATTTCTTCAAATGTAGTCGTAGAGTGATTTCTTCGCTTCTGAAATTTATTAGTTGTCATTTTGGTCAACCACTGACACAGTAACTTCTTGAACACTATTTGCAACGATCTAATGTAAATGATGCTTTGAGGCACCTCAACGATTTTATATCCAGGTCCCACGACAGGTGAAAACTCGTATGTCGAGCTGCTGGGCTTTCCGTTAACGTAACTACTACTTGGAAAATTGCAGTTTGTACATATTACATTTACTGCCTTACTGTTGACGGGTTGTGAAGATACATGTGTTTGTCCTGCTTCGTATACTATGGGTTCGAACCCTAGCATTGCACCAATCGTATCTTGTTTTGTAAAGTATATATTTTCACTGCAGAATATTTCCGCTTTCAAAGTGTTTGGGTTACCACCTAGTTCAAATGTTATGTCTGCAGGTAGAGACTTCCTGGTGAAATTAGCTATGTCTCCTAGTTCGTACGCACCTTTAGGAATATTGATTTCCCTCGTTTCGTTGCTTCCTTTTATCACATACCGATACAGTGAATTTCTATGTACTTCAATGTTCGCAACAGAGTTATATTTTTGAAAAAGGAAGAGACCGATGCTCCAGTCGCTGTTTTCTAGTTCCAGAGTAGGGTGAAATGTAGCTCTCAGTTCAAAAGTATTGTCGCTCATAACGATTGACGTCGTAGTCGTAGGTTTCAGGGCTTTTTATTGTGTTTTTTAAGCAAATAAAAATTGTTTGCGGATCATTGCATTTTAGATAGGTATGAAAGGCACAGTTGACTGCAGTTACACGTGTTTGGTAATTGCTGCGGTTCGTAGTTGCATGTTAATATAGTGTTGTAAAGGTACTAGCACAGCTCGGGCAGTGGACGCAAATTGCCAAAACTGTCGTAATATTCGGCTATTCTCCCGCGCTTTTTGTAAGCTACCCAGTGTGTTCCGGGGCCGTCTGAGTTACGGTATCCTGGTTTATTATTCCGCATTCGTTTTGTTTGGGTTTTGATGGTAGTTTATTACGCATATACACTCCCCTAATGTTTAGTATTTTAGTTTGCAAGCATAAAATTCTATGTCGATGTTCGTCAGTGGTCTTCTAGGCCGGGACCTTAAGATCTTTTCGTAAGGTGCTTCTTTTTATATTTTGTTGCACCTCCACCGCAGTACGGGCGACGTATGTAAAGTACTTGGCTGTTTATTTTACCCATAGCAATTGCTTCTAGTGTAATGTTGCGGCGAGTGTTTTCGTCCAGTTGTTTTCGGTTATTAGAAGCTTTCTTCACCGCACTTACAATACTTGTTACTGCACCCGTAATACCGGCCAGGGACCCTGGAGCGGGAATTAATGCGGGCAGGAAGCCGCCCGTCTTCGTACCTCGCTTTTTTCTCGGTACAGGATTTTTCTCTTGGTATTTGTTTTACGTATTTTCCTGGCGTTGCGCGGTTGCAAACCCATGCCCAGCTCTCATTATGTTGGATACACTCCAGGCGGCTATTTTTTCTCCGAGTCCTGTATCTGGCGCCTTGTGTATCTCGTTGGCCCTGCGTGCTTAGTGCCTTATCTGCCTCGTGTCTATACGGGATGTTTCTTAAATAGGGGCACAAACTCCGCATACGCATTCATCACGAAAAACTATGACGAAAACATATTTTGCACTTTTCACCTGAACGCAATGTTAAAGGAGTAATGGGCCTCTGAACATCGAATTTTAAAATTGTATTTTCCCAAAATTTCGGAAACTAATTGACATAGAAATACAATATTTTCGGCATTGCTTAATGCTACTGGGATCTGAAAACCAAAAGAAAATGCTGGTTGAAACCTTCCGCCCTTATAAAAATAGAAGGGGTGGCTACCCTCTAATTGCGTATGACTTTTTTACCGTCCGGATTTTCGAACATCTGAAAATGGTTTATTGAGTAATGTTATCTGTCTAACAAAAAAGGCCCTCCTGTTGCAATAGTCTAGGACTCATAGTTTTCTTTCAAATCACTAATGAAGCTACAGCGATAGAGTTCCCGAAACAATGGTATCGTGAGTTAGAAACATGTAGGTAACGTTGAATGTCCACCATCAACAATTTAAGGAACACAACATAGTAAAAACATGAACGCACCATTGCCTATGCTGTATGCTGTGTATCTTAGGTGCAAAACACAGGACTTAGGAGCAGTCTTAAATGACGATAAGCAAAAAAATGTGGGTTTGGATGGAAACCCATCACACGGAAAGGGATATGTATAAACTTCACTGAAACCTTTAAAATAAAATATCCAAATGTTGTGTTTTATTCCACAAAATGAATTTTACAATACAAGTTTACCAGAAAGCCATCTTGATTTTTATACATTACTTATTATTCGAGAAAAAAATTAATGTGTTTTTTGTTTTAAAAAGTTCTGATTCTATAGACACCAACAAGTATAATTTACTAGTAAAGAATATTAATTGTAGTGTGAAAACTTCAGGCATTAATTGTTGTTTTCCATGCATGGCACAGTTTCCGATCCGCAAAAAAATACCTAACAAAGTTAAACACTTTTTTGTTTTCAAATTTTGAAGCATGTGAAACGTTTCGTGGCCAACCAGGCATTTTGGACGTGTTCACAGATTCATCATGAGACGTGTTCGTGTATGTGCAGATTCGCGGGGTGATCATTTTGTACACTTCATGTAATGTTAGCCTACATCACTTAGTAGCATTGTATCTAGCATTGATGACTGTGCCGTGTGTCACAGAAATGCCAAGGAATAAACATGTAACCTTACTGATGTAATACCTTACATTAGGTGCTAACCTTTTCGAGCTACCCTCATGAGGGCAGGACAAGTAAAAAGAAGTCTTGTACGGTAATTTTTATGTGTTTCTTATCGATTTCCACATACATCAGTGCTTATGGAGTACCAGTACATTTAGCAACATAGGTTTTGCAACCCTTAATTTTCCAAAATTAGGTATTATTTAGTGTTTCACATCACACAGTCTGTACACCTGTGTCAGTTACACTAACCATATGAAAATTACGTATTATACAAAATTACGACACCTCATTCGTACATTAGAAAACAAAGAAGTGCATAATTTTGTTAGGTTATTCTTTACGGATCGGGAATTGTGCCAAACATGAGAAACAAAAATTAATGTCTGAAGTTTTCACCCTACAATTAATTCCCTTTACTAGTAAATGAGACTTGTTGGTATCTACAGAATCAGAACTTTTTGAACAAAAACACATTCATTTTCCTTTCTCGAATAAGGTGTATTGTACAAAAAAAACAAAATGGCTTTCTGGTAAACTTGTACTGTAAAATTCATTTTGTGGAATAAAACACAACATTTGGATATTTGCGTTTTAAAGGTTTCAGTAAAGTTTCTACCTATCCCCTTTCGTGTGATGGGTTTCAATCCAAACCCACCTTTCTTTGCATATCGTCATTTAAGAATGCTCCTAAGTCCTGTGTTTTGCACCTAAGATACACAGCATACAGCATAGGCAATGGTGCGTTCATGTGTTTATTTTGTTGTGTTCCTTGAATTGTTGATGGTGGACATTCAACGTTACCTAAATGTTTCTAACTCATGATACCACTGTTTTGGGAACTCTATCGCTGTAGCTTCATTTGTGATTTAAAAGAAAACTATGAGTCCTAGACAAATGCAACAGGAGGGCCTTTTTTGTTAGACATGTAACATTATTCAATAAACCATCTTCAGATGTTCAAAAATCCGGACCGTAAAAAAGTTATATGCAATTAGAGAGTAGCCACCCCTGCTATTTTCATAAGGGCTGAAGGTATCAACCAACATTCGCTGTTGGTTTGCAGATCCCAATAGCATTAAGCAGTGTTGAAAATATTGTAGTTTTATGGCAATTAGTTTCCGATATTTCGGGAAAGTACTGTTTTAAAATTCGATGTTCAGATGCCCATTACTCCGTTAATATTGTGTTTAGGTGAAAAGTGCAAAATATATTTTCGTCATAGTTTTTCGTGAGGAACACGCAAGCGGAGTTTGTCCCCCTATTTAAGAAACCTCCTGTATTCCAAATCTTCGTTTTAAGCGTATGATAGATTGTGCCACTTGCAAGCACCGTCAAGTTCGTTGATACCACTGTCACCTTGTGCTAGTATTTTCTGTAGCTTTGTACCTGGACCACAAATTTTATAGCCAGGAAGATGTGCTTCAAATGGTATATTACTTACGAGAGAGTTGATGATGCCACAACCTGATTTTACAGACCTTACGCCACGAGACATGGGAGTAAACTGAGATATAATAGTATAATTTTCTTTCTTTTATACATTTTTGTTTTGGTATAAAGGATACATGTAACAGATGCATGTTTGGAATAAGCGAACGAATCTCGACGTACTTAGCTAATAGTACTTTAAGTAAATGTACCTGCGTGCTCGTTTTCTGTATATTTCTAGCATTCGATCAGTACGTTCATTAACGATGTACTTCCGTTGTCGCCTTTGTGGTAAAGTATTTATAGCTTGTAACAGTGTGTGCAGACACGAGGCAAGTACATGTAGGACGAAAAAAACTTCTAGAACGAAATTTCAGTGTGCTGTCAGTCATTGTCGGTTTACTCGGAGTGATATTTTGAAGAGAGAATCCAGGATTTGTAATTTTGGAACTCGACAACATAATCTAAAACCGTTTTCTACTCATACTCCTCACACAATTATGAAGGAACTGCACATAAAACTTCAGGTACCACACATATTATCGCAGATACCAACTTATCATCGCAGGAACCGCACATATCATCACAGTAAACGCACAATCATCGCAGGAACTGCAAATAAAACAACAGGAACCGCACATAATACTGCAGGGACAGCAAATATCATCACAGGTATTGCAATTTGGTGTTACCAATATATATATATATATATATATATATATATATATATATATATATATATATATATATATATATATATCGATCAGCGAGAGTTGAGTTTACCCATCCATTTTATCATCGAGGATGAAGTTGCCTCTTGTAACTCAATAAATGGTCCCCTATTGCCTAACAACATTATGTGTTTTATTGCGGGGCCGAGTGGAGCGGGTAAGACATATGTACGTCTTAGTTTACTCGAAGAAAATAATGGAACTTAGGTTTTAAAATGTTAACCTATACTCGAAATCGCTCCAGCAGCCAAAGTACCAACGACTGGCTCGTGTTATGCAGGCTATAGAAGGAATTGGTTATTTTCCATGCAGTGACAATGAACAGGTTGTGCCACTGAGCAAAGCTAAGCCAAATTCTGTATTTGTATTTGATGACATTGCTTGCTAGAAACAGACATGTAGTCAGGAGTACTTTAGCATGGGGTGACATGCAGGTGTGGACTATGTTTAATTGAGCCAGACAAATTCGCGCATACACAAGCAACTACTTCGTGATAATGCCAATTTGTTGGTGTTCTTTCGTATGGATGACCTAAATTTAGGACATATGTATGCTGACCACTTGAACACTGACATGACTTTTGCTGAATTGAAAGATTTATGTTCTATTTGTTGGGAATACAAGTATGGTACAATGGTAACCCTTAATGACTGTGAACTACAAAAGGGTCGGTACAGAAGGGGCCTTGATCATTTTATCATATGTTCCTGACAATGTGTCATAGTGTCATCAGTGTATGTACTATTCAATTCCAAGTATATATTTGCACAATTTAGGGATACAAAGTTGTAAGGTTATATATTTTCATTCTCTTCATGTGAGAAGCCTTCGCTAGCTGGATGCTGGACTTGTGTCCAGGCCGGTGCACGTTCTGACATCATGCCTTAGGAATGTGCTAACTCGAGGGTACAGGGAGGGAGGGGAGAGTCCAAAGGTTAGTATTGCACCATACTGTGAAACATGTAGTGTGCTGAATCAGCAAGAAGGGGAGAAGAGAGGAGTAGTGTGGGGGAAATGTGCTCGCGAGAATGAAGCTGAAAGTCGCCTACGGAGTTGCACCGTGTTGCGACACCAATATGATGTCATGTATCAGGAATGTGGCGACTCATGTGATGGGGGAGTGAGGAGGATGTACAAAGGTTAGTATTGCACCATACTGCGACACATGTATGTGCTGACTGGATGAGGAAGGGGAAGTTGTACACCGTGACATCGTAGTACAGAGGGGAGGAGTGTCACATGATCAGCATATAATAAGCATACATGTGGTGACTTGGGAAGAAAGGAAGGCCAAAAAAGTTGGTTATGATGAGGGGAAAGGGAGGTGTCTGGTAGTGACTTGAGTGTAAAGTATGGTGGGCGTACTAAGGAAGCCTTGTCTAGGCATATAATATTGGTTATTTTTTAATTTAATAAAAAAATTTTTTCTATATGAGGTGAAAGTGAGGTTAGGTTGGAGTGCAAAATCGAAATGTTTTCGGAAAACTCTGAGATAATCACTATATTTTATTTGATTGTATTTTATGTAAACTGTTCGGGGGTAGCTTGGATATGATTCGGGATTGCATTATTAACATGGGGAAGGGTGGGGGAACCCATCCAGGTGTGATATAGTAATTTCCTTAAATTAATTTAACTGAAAAATGTTTTTACATTATGAGACATGAATGGGATATGTTTGCAATGAAAAATCGAAACATTTTAGGAAGATTCCATGAAAACTCCTATATTTTAATTGGATTCCTTGAATATCGTTCGGGGATAGCTAGGATAGGAGTCTGGTTAAATTATTTAGCATGGTGAAGGGTGGGGAAGGCCATCCAGGTGTGATATACTAATTTTCTGAAATAAATTTTACTAAAAATGTTTTTACATTAAGATATGTGAGTGGGGTGTGTTTTAAATTAAAAACGAACAATTTTGCTAAGACTCTGAGAAAACCTCTATAGTTTATTGTATTAGATTTCTTAAACATCGTTCGGGGATAGCTAGGATAGGAGTCTGGCTTAAGTTATTAGCATGGTAAAATGTAGGGTGCCCATCCAGGTGTGATATAGTTATTTACTTGAATCCATTTTACTAGAAAGATGGTTTTTTCATTATGAAGTATGAGTGGATGTTGATAGGAATGCAAAATAGAATTTTTTTGGAAGACTCGGGAAAAACCTCTTCAAGATGGTTGCTTACATTTAAGTAAAACAATTGATGCCAGGTATCGAGGACAAGAGGGGTGCTGGAAACATGGTGCCGAGCATATATTTTATTTTTTTTTAATTTGGAATTTTTGTTTTAAAATTTTTTTATATTTTTTGAAATTTAAAAATTTCGAATTTTTTTGAAAATTTTGAAAGTGATGTCATCAAATATGACAGTGGTGACATCATCCAATATGGTAGCAGTGACATCATCCAAGATGGTGCTGGTGACATCATCCAAGATTGTGTGCAGTGACATCATTCAAGATGGCGGCCGTGACATCATCACTGGATTCTACGATCCTATCCCCCATCCCCTTTTCCCGAAGTCGGCTATTATTCTCGTACCTGCTAAATGTAAGTTTTTCAGGAAAAAGAAAAAAGCATTTTAAAAATCAACTCTATCATTTTTTCTTAACTTAATAGTATTTAATAATATAAATGACTTGTTCATTAAAAATCCATATTTGGAAATCAAAATACTTTTACATTAGTAGATACCTGCAGTTACAAGTTCACACTTCTTGCGATTCACAAACTTTAATAATTTCATAAGAGAGTGGCAGTTACAAGATAACCTTTAAAGAACAGAAAACACCTATTAGTAATGAAATAAAGCATGTACAGTTACATACTTGAAAAAAAAAAAACTGAAACCTGTGGTGAAACAATTTATTGCAAGGACATTGAAATATAGACGTTCGGCTCTAGAGATTCTGTTGCTTCTGAGGGAACTGAATTCTTGCCTACTTGCTGAAGAAGTTGCTTCTTTGCAAGCAGTACCGTCTATTTCCCCTTTGAAAACATTGTCTCTGACTTCATTGTTATCCTGTAATTAGTAGGCATTAGCTCATATTTGTATTCTGACGCTAAATTAATTGCTATAAAATATTTATGTGGCTTCTGCTCACCCAAAGACTACATAAGTTCTATATAACTTACCCCTTCGTCCATTTTCGATGCTCAAATTTTCGCAAGAATTGTATAGTGTAAGGTAGTCTTAAAACTATGTTAGTAATTACTAAATAAAAAATAATACATTTGTGTACCTGTCTGTTTCTCACAAACTCTGCATTTTATATTAACACTGTTAGCGCAATTTACTGCTACTCACTTAAATAAAAGCACACATAAATGCTTAATTTTAGTAAATGGTCTGCACAAACTGTCAAAATGTATGGGGTAGGGTATAATAACTTCAACAAAAATGATCCGTAATCAGAAATCCATTTTCATAATAGGAAATGATTATACACGCCAAATGTTTGCTAAACAAAATGTTTGCAATGTTTCTGTAAAAAGATAAGTATTGTGTCATGAGTACTTTAGGTTAGTAAAACACTTAGCCTATGAGAAAATAGTTAATAACTGACAGCATGAAACGTATTTCCATTTCTCATTTACATATCATTTCACAATCACTTTCAATAATGAGTCACCACGTAACTCGAAGTGGATTTTCCCCGAATATTTTTTACTTGCTGTGATATCTAGTATGTCATTGTTGACAATGTGTGTTTACATCTATCTAAAACATTTTTTTATACAATTACAAATTTCTGTGTTACCTTGTACGTAATTTGAACTATGTATGTTACCACATATTTTAATGACGGTTATTATACATGCGAAAATGTGCAGTGTTACCTCGTATCTCATACACGTTATTGATGGCTAAGGAGTGATACTTCGTATCTGGAAATTCTTGTCACAAATGTGAATGTTAAAACTGAAAGAAATACGAGTAACAGAAATACATTTCAACGTAACACCGATGATTAAGAAACAATTATAATTGTAAATAATATTCTTACTGTGTTGTAAAAACATTCTCGTGATAAGCTGAAATTTTGGAAATAAGAGATATTACTTCTTAGCCAAGATAAAACAGACTTGATACCTTGTAATTGCATTTCATAAAATACGATTGCGTATTTACATCAACTTTGTCGTCTCAAACACTATTCTGTAGTAGATGAACTGGTTTACAAAACAACTTTTCAAACAAATCAATATCAACACAATTGTTTTACCTCTAGACTGTAAAAATACGAGGTCTCGCCAGGAGGTGTAGGGATTTTTTTTATTATCTTATACATATCTTATTTTCGACAAATTTGCAGATGCGTGGTATCACTTCTTAGCCGACGATATAGTGTGTTCATAACCTCAATATTGTCATTTAAATGTGACAAACAATACATAATATGGTTGGTATTATTTGTTCGGATATAAATTGTTGAAAAGTTAAAAAATTATTACATGAGTTAATCATTAAATAATCACGATGTTTTAAAAGGAAAATGTGGCTTTTGAGTATTAGTATGAATAATTTGGGAGATATGTAAAACTAATGCATTTATGAAATATTCTACCATTATGTTGTTAGCGAAATATCTTTCTTTTTAAAAAATCCAGTCGAATTACAACCATTTGGGCACTGTACTGTGTGTAGATATTCCACACGTATTATTGGTCAATGGTAGTGTTTGCTCGGATGTAGGCCGACTCTTGATTCTTTTTACTGTACGTGAAATATTTTCGTATTTTTATGTGGAAAAAGCAGCAAGTTTTTTCACATAATTTATTTCCTTGGAAGGTTCTATGGAACTTAGCATGAACGCTGGCTTGATTATTTCTGTTGAAATTTTAGCAGAGTGTTGGCCTATGTCATGGGAGATTTAGCAAACTGTCACGTGCAATATTACATGGATGATTTGCTACAAGGCTGATATATTCCACGAGAATGCTTAATTTAGGCCTACACATTTTCTAGTTTAAAATTAACTATGATTTTCTTGTTTTAAAACTGTAGTTTGATCTGCAATATTTTAATGCAAACAAATTTTCTTAAATGCTTCTGTATTTACTTGTACTCTTACAAGATCTTGCAAAAGGATATTACAGAGAAGTCTCCATACATCAAATAACTCCTTGCATATCTTTCTTAACATATTTAAAGGAAATTTTCAGTACAGGACATTGTATCATGGTATACAGTCTTAATACACATGTTCCTACAATGTTCATGAAAGTTGAAAACTTCAAAAGACTCTTGAAAACAGTTAACATGGCATCACTGTAACAACATGTATCCAGCCTGAGCTATATTTCAGAAATGCTTAGTGTTGCCTGCAGTAAACTCCTGTTTCAATGATCGCTGACGTGATTTTAAACATTTTGAAAAATGTATTTATTTAGATGTTAGGTTAGCTAAATATTGATCAGAATATTGAAGTCATATTTAAGGAGCAAACTTTCAAAACCAGACATGTCCACCTTATCTAGCTGTAGAAAAAGTGAATAAACATAATATTTTATAGCACTATCTGAAAATAAACATACCCATTTCATTAAGACATGTTTTATTTATGGAGCCTGAGTTCATACTCGTACGTTACACATCTTGTTTATTTAGAAAGGGCATTTTACGCATTTTCGGGATTTTGGACACGTCTGGTTTTGAATGTTTACTCCTCATTTGTATATAGTGATTGTTTCTCTGTCATAGTATATTAGGGGCATATATATATATATATATATATATATATATATATATATATATATATATATATATATATATATATATATCAGTGTATTAGGTGGAATTTATACATTTGCACTCTGCGACTTTTGGAATATAGAATATATTCGTTACATATTGCTGAGTCCTTTTTAACGACGAATTGACAATAAACATAATTCCCAATTATATATTCACATACAAAATATTTTCAAAAACCAAAACATAAAGAAAATATTTGAAACTATATTAAGAAATGAAATGAGGCCATTTTTTCGTTGCTGAGTATGTTGAAATGTTATTTTCTGTTTAGTTATATTTATATTGTCACGATGCTAATTTTCGGGGATTTGTTTTTTGGTTTTTTTCTTCTCATCCATACTCGAAATAGTTGGTAAAGTTATTTTGGCTTGTAATTTTAAAGAGTATTCAGTTCTTGGTAAGTCTTTGCTTTACATTTAAAATCGTGGAAATCTAGAGTGTTCTCACACAGTCAGGTAGAGTTTATGTTGTTCACTGTTCCTGGTAGCCTGCAGAGTTTGTTGCACTGCAGTGCTAGTGAATTCCTTTGTGGACAGTGTCCCGGTAGTGAGAGTAGGCCGATGGCCTTGTGTTAGGTTGTAGGTAGGTGGGGGGTGCGGTGATGGATGTTTTGGTGTCGCCGGGTGGTCATGTGCTGTGGGTCATTCTGGTACCTTCGACGTGCGGTGGCCTTCCGGGGGCACTGGATGCCTCTGTCAACACTCCCCCGCTCCCCTGTCCGGCATTACCAGCTGTTAGTATGGCCGACGTATGGGCTAGAAATGCAGTACGGCACATTTCTGTCGTTCCGCTCTCGGACAGTCCCCCCACCCGTGACGTCAAAAGTCGCTGACGAGGTAAATGCCCTGTGGGACAGAGAGGGTAGATGTTGTGCCGATCTGGAATGGTCGCTGCTGACCATTCCAGGAAGGTAAATCATGGAAGGTTCTGGACGGCGCAACCAGTAGTTATAAATACCTGCCGGCCATGTTTTGGCAGACTTTGTGTGGGACTCTTTTTGGACTTTTACTTTGGTAGACTTCATTTGTAGACTTCTTTGGTAGAACTTTTTAGTTAGGCATGGCGATGCCCCGATGTGCGAGACGATGGCCTAAGGGCTCGGGCTGCCAGATGGCAGGAGTTTTAGTTTAGTTAGTTTGTTAGTTTTTTTATTATTACTATTAATTCTAGTTTCGGTTAGTCGGTTATTTATTACGGGATAAGAAGACTCCGTAGCCCTGAGATGAATGAGACTTCGCTGGACGGAACGTCAAAATGATAAGTATTCTTTCATGTAATTATTATTTTAGTATTATCATTATTATTTCCCCTTTAGCTTTCGTGTTCGGTATTTGTTGAATAGTCGTGGATACGTTGACGCGGTTATTTGTTGTTGGCCAGTACAATTGCCTCAAATATTTTCAGAGTAATGTAATGACCTCGGGATTGTTTTGTAATGCCTGAAACCACTTTACTGTGTAGCATCATTTCTTAATGTAATATCTGGTCACAGTTCATCACATCTTAATAACAAATCTTTTTCCAAATTGTACAATTTTATTTTCATTAATGTAATATTTATTTTTGTAACTATTTATTTTAATTTTTGTAATAAACTCAAATTATTTGAATTCACACTTTTATTTCAAGTATTCGAACTGTAGTCCCCTTAACATTAATTGATAGCCCCTAATTGCAGAACACGTATCTTGATTTAAAAACTTTATTTATAGGTGATTATGAGTGACAAGCACATGCGCGATACAAGATAGGAGACGCGACCCGTATTGGGACGTGAGTCTATGTTCGATCTTCTGTAGGCCTACCCCTCGCAATAGATAGTTTGCCAAGCGGAGTTATAATTTTATTTCAATTAGTTTCTTGTGCTCTAACATACAATACTTTATGTAGCTAAGCTACAAGGTGGAAATTCTGTCTTCAAAAGTGCTTATTTGTTTTTATTTTGCTTAGAGAGCTACGTACCGTATGTGTTTACATCCCCCAGTACTGTTTTAATAATTACAGAGTTTATTTTATCTTTATTGCTTATCGTTACTGTTCAGTCAAATTCTTGTTTTCTTTATTAGTGATGTTTATTTGCTTTCCACCTCGTAGGCTTCATAGCTTAATAATTCAGATATACTTTCACCCCCCAGTTTACAGCAAATTTTACAGTCAACATTTTATCTACAAAACAATCAAGAAATACCATAACTATCAACGACACGGCCTGTCTCCACATCTGTTACTGTTTAACTATTTAATTCTGTCCACTATTTTTACATTATTTATTTTACTAAGCCCAGCCACGTGACAATATTTATTTTTTTTCTTAATTAAGTATCTCTGGATTTCCATTAAATTAACGGGATAAAATATCCTTGTGAAGGAGGAAGGAATCCCTTACAAAATATATTATTTACACAAAAAATCAGTACTTCTGTCACCGAAAGAGCACGTTTGGTGAAGTAAACCTACTTATATAAGTACATGACTAAGAAATGGTTATTTGATCGTGAATATTTACCACACCAGTAGAATTTCCTGTTGTGAATGTAAATTTATATTATGCAGTACTTATTTGAAAGAATATTTCATGAAGCATTATTTGAAGTAATCACAGTGACCAATACCTATTCCGGCCACTCTGAATTTAAAACTTTACTTAGGCATGCATATAAGTATTACTGTTTCAAGTATTGCATTTATCATCGCATTTAATTCAACCTTTAACGTCATAAAATGCATAACTCTTATTTAATTTCAATACCCTTGTATATAATATTAATTTGTAGAGTAAAAAACTTAAACTTTAGCTGCAAAACATATTGGACAAGTAATTCCTTCACATGTTTCTTCCCCCTGATAGTAATATTATCTATAATAGCAGGCCTTTGTTTTAGTACATTTTTAGTAGAAAGAACAAAATATAGTACTTATACTGTGTCAGAATTATTGCACAAAATAATATTCTAATGACGGATGTAAGTTCTAGTGTGTAAAATAATTTTTATTAAGTCGCAGATCAGCATTTTGTGACCTCAGTACGGTAAAATATATGAGCAGTATATGCTCTTAAAAGGACGAAATTTCTGTTTCTGTCACACTGCATCCATGACACTCTCAGATAAACAAGCACATTTTACCGTTGAGTAAATGGAGGAACTGGAAGAGGAAAAAAACATTATTTAGAGTTGATTTAGAAACGTTTGCGATAAACACATGACAGTGGCATCCCAAGGGTTTTTGGTACCTGGGACGGGCTTCACTGTGATACCCCCTTCATTTTTTGTGCGCATCTTGTCCGCCCTCGTGTAAAATAATGGTACCAACATTTTTTAAATTTGCACAGTTAAAGTTTGGTTATACCTACACGTCCATAACGATATGTATAATTTTCGTCAAAGTAACGCACTATTATATTTGTGATCCTCATGTATGCTATTCAGTAACCAGTGAATTGTTTTGTAAGAAATACATATCTTGCAATGTTACATAACTGAAATATGCATTGCCACTTTTACACCAAAGGATGCGGTGCTACATACATTAAAATTAATTATTATACAGGATGAGGCACATAAAATCTTACCGAGGAATAGCACTCACACTAGTGATCATATCCTCAAATAATTCAGATAAAAGTTTCAGTGTTCGAGAAGGTCGTCATACTGGGCCAACCTATTTTTTATCGGTGGAGGCGCTGAAGCTACGTCAAGGTCAACTCCAATTTGTTCAATGGAACCATGTTTCTTTTTTTTTTTTTTTTTCGATGCCATTATCACCGATTTGACGAAGAATTCAGCGACCTACAACACAAGGTCATTTAATCACGCACCCAAAGGTATATTAGTCGCGTTTTACCTTCTAATGTGAGTACATCGGATCGCTAAAATTAACGATTTTCAAGAATCATTTGATATTTTGATGGTGTTGGGGGTATGTCATAATAATTACAGAAACGCCCAACATTTGTATGCGGCTCGCTATCCGGATAGGCAACAAAAATGGCACATGGTTTTTAAGCGATTAGCTGACCGTTTCTGTCGCTTCGGTACAGTGAAACAAACACGAGTCAGACGTCGACCGATTGTGAACGAAAACAATGCGGTGGCTACAGAAGCTTTTGCTGCACTAAATATACATGCGAGCAGCAGACAAACTTAAAAAAAGAAAAATGAATTAGTCAGCGATCTGTAATAAGAAACTTACATCGACACAAGTGTAAGTATTATCTACACTTCTGCTTAGCTCTTGTACACATATAACACACAATTACTATAAATTTCATCGGAGAGCTTTAAATTCAAAACATGCGATGGTCCCTTGGTTAGGAAAACAGAAAGAGCTATGAAGGAGCTTTATATTATAAAACACCTACGAAAGGTTACGTCCGTTCTCGTATTGCGTTTAGCACGCAACAGCCCCTTATTGGCATTTCACACAAGTAATTTGGTTGTAAAATAAGGTGAGGAACACATAAAAACACATTGCAAAATACTGTAATACTAATATACTTTAATGTTTAAACTAAAAATACCTTGTTAGGTAATTTCACAACTACAAATATAACCTTTGGCAAATGTCATTTAACTCTGCAATTATCATAAATAAGCTAAATATTTGTGGACCAAAACTTTATGCAAAAGTTAAATTATATGCTTTGAGACCAGATATTTAACTCGAAACGGGTATTGTTTTTTTCTAACTAGTGAAAAATGCCATTAAACTGATCTCGGTAAATCATTATTAGCAACACTTACCGGTGATGGTGTGTGGTAGCTCATTGGCATTGGTGAACTAAGCATGCTGCAAGTGTTTTGAGTCGCCAATGCTGGAATCACAATAACTCGACACGACAGCAATAACACGAAAAAAATAAAACCTGCGACAAATGAAAATCAAAGTCACAGTGGTGTCAGCCCGACGGAAACCCGGCCCCGTCAGCCCAACGAAATCAGAGTCTATTTTGCTATGCTCTGCGTCTTGTCGGGGTGTGCATGACCCATGCCGCGAAAGAAATGTAAACTGAAGGAACTAAATTTTGCTCAAATTTCTTTTTTGTGGTGAATTTTAGCTGGACAGAAAATAAATTTATTGTTATTAATATGTAAGCATTGCTTGAAGTGGAAAATGTTAGCGAGAAGTTGTTAATTTACAAAGTAGGCCTACAGAAATATCGGGCGCTCTACGATATTCACTCAAAAGATCTGAAACTTACTGTTGTACATCACTGTGAGGCCTATTAATTTATTTATTACTGTTACATATTTAGCATTAATATTTGGTATAACTGTAATTTACTCATCTGATTTTAGTTTTATATATTATATTAATACACTATTTAAAACTAATTTAACTTGGCTCCGCTTCCAAACATAATTTTGACGAATTCCATGTAGAATTAACATTTTATTTATGTACCCATACGATGAGAACAACATCAGGTTATAATTTATTACTGGTACCGCGGCGGACGAGCGGCTAGAGCACTCGCCTCTCACCAATGTTATCCGTGTTTCAATCCGGGCAGCAGTCATCTTGATTTTTGGCATGTACGAATCGCGCCGGACTATTTCGCTGGCTCGAGGATTTTCTCCGGGTCTTTCCGTTTCCCCCGCCTACGCATTCCGACGCTGCTCCATGTCCACCTGAATTCATCTGCCACCGACTGTGAGGAACACTGATGTTAAAAGCAGTACTAATATCTCGACACTCTTTTATTATACGTATGTAAGCTTCCAAAAGCATTGTTATTATAACCTAATTATGTATCTAATTGAATTCATAGCTGTATGTAGCAATATTTCAATAAATTATCAGTACAAATTCAAATAAATACGTATTTTTAATTTGTTAACTTATAAAATCAACCAATATAATGAAGGTCCTAAATTTTTAGAATGTTAGGCCTAATACACAGGTACACTGAAAAGAGAAAATGAAAACTATAGCAAACGTTTCTTACGAATTGGGAACTATAATAAAAGTTGCAACAACTTAATATCAACAACTCATTTTACGTTAAACAATTGTATTCAAATTGAAAGACTGTTCAATTACAACACACTGCACTACACTACATAACATGACGAATGACAAGACTTGGACTAAAGCTGAAGGACAAATACCACCTTCCCCCTCCATCACATATCATATTCGTGCATCCTCAGAGGATTATGTTACTGCTTATCTCTTCGCTCGCCTTGACGAGTCTGCGCCTCGCCCCCTGCCCCTGCGTCCGATAGACGGCAATCTCTCCAGTGATGGTGTGTTCGTTCTCATTCAATTTTGCCCCTGCACCAAATATTTTTTTATAATATTAGCTTTTTTTAGGTTCCTGGTTAAGATAGATATATGCCACCACGGACTTTTTTCTTTAGAAAAATCAATGCTTCTTGCCTCCAAGAGACTCATGTACCAAAAATGCGTAGCCTGATTTCTGGAACATATTGAAAGTATAACAACACGACGAAAAAAAAAGTTTTTTTTTTTTTTTTTTTTTTTTTTTTTTTTTTTTTTTTTTTTTTTTTTTTTTTTTGCTGTGGGCAGTGATTCACAATAATATTTCTCACAAATTGGTTTTGTTTGAAGTATGTATCTTCAAAACTGGCTTCTCCAAAATGCAATTTCATTAGCACGGGTTTCCCTATACCAAATTCTCACAACTGTTAAACCAGGCAAAAATCGTAAGCTAGGTTCACAATTAAAAACTGAAGAATTGTTACGTGAAGTCAAGAGTTGACTTAAGAATAGAAAGTGTATTTCTTAACGTACCGATTCGCAACAGAACTTAACATGCCGTGTGAGGTCGTGTAGCGTGTGGGACATGACTTAAGACGTTACAGGTATGGCGAAATGTTATATTTTTCTGTAATAATTAAGGGATGAACCAATGAGAGCATTCGGGAAGTTAAATAAACATGGCGGATATTTAATTAATATACGTTAAATACGGTGTCGTGCTATATATGATGGTTTTAAACCATCATATATAGCACGACACCATTGGTTTTAGAATGTTACGATCATTTCAAGCAAATAAATGTAGTTAAGCTTAATTTTTTTTTAGTTTAACGACAGCACAGCTGTTTGAAAATCTTTTAAAATCCTATTTGGCTGGCAAACCACTCGTAGTATGTTACTATTTCGTAAGCAAGGCATATTATTAATTTTAAAAATGTTAATCTAATTTAATGGAAATTCTTGCTAAAAAATATCAGAAATATAAAATGTTTTATTACATGTACACATACAGGCGCTTAATGCATTGAAATGCTTGTTTAGAAGATGAAGTATTCGGTGGCTCAGAGGTTAAGTTCTGGTTTGCTGACCCCAAGATTGACGGTTAAAAACTCACTAGGAATATATATTTTTTCAGTAATTTAAATTTGTTAATTTCTATTTGCACATTACGAAGTGAAGTTTTCTTAGGTTTATACGTGCAGCCTCTGTGTAATGTGATCACCCGATTTTATGAGAACTGTTAAGATTATTCAAGTACCAAACATGGAGAAGCAATTTTTTTTATTTCTAGCTTTAATTTACATTGGTCTTCCATCTATACCATTCTTTAGCGATATTCTGGACAACTGGCGACGAAATAAGGGAACATTGAGAAATCAGCAGTAATGCCACATGTTTCAAAAAAGCAGAGTAGTCGGGAGTAGGGGGAGCATGCGGGGACTGGCCCCACAGGGAGCAAAACCGGCCTAACCTGCATATGGTTAACATGCCAGCCCCCTCCCCTTGGTGGAGCAAGGCCTCTGATTGGCCAAGACGTTGTCTAGGGGGGCGTGTCCTGAGCTGTGATTGGTAGTAGGGGTCTTTTGGTACGAATAGTACCTAAGTGCCATGAGGTCTG
>PNEQ01016973.1:0-23890 GCA_003012365.1 Medauroidea extradentata
GGAGCGCTATTGTTGTGACTGCGCTGTCTGTGCAGGACATCAAGTCCTACTGCAAGGACATCCACGGAGACTTCCCCTACCCCATCATCGGCGACGAGAAGAGACAGCTGGCCGTGTTGCTGGACATGATCGACGAGGATAGTAAAGACGACCCAGAGACGGCCATCACTGTGCGTGCTCTTTATATTATTGGTCCAGACAAGAAGCTCAAGCTGTCCATGACCTACCCTTCCTCCACCGGCAGGAACGTCGAGTGAGTCTCTCTACATATGTACACGCACACTTCATTTCTCTCTCAATACGTCTCGCTCTCCTCCTTTACTCCTCTCTCTAGTTCATCCTGTTTGTCTTCCTATATGGCATAGAGACCTGGTTTACGATTTTCTTGTTTTATATTCATACTCTCAAAATTTGTAACACCATCTGTGCGGCCAGGATTTTCTTCCTTGTGCCAGCAAAGTAAACTTCAGAATGCATTATTTTCCTATCGTAATATTTTACAGTTCACTTTCGGATTTAAATACAGTAGTAAATTATTTTCGGAACTATGACCTAGGTGACTATGCATTCACAAAAAAAAAATACTGGTACCGACTGTCAAAGGGCAGTATTAGCCTACTCGTAGTAATTGTAATGGAGGGGGGAGCCTCGGTTGGCCCAGTGGCTAGGACACTCGCCTCCCACCAAAGGCGGTCCGAGCTCGATCCCCGGCGGGGTCAGTCACCGGATTTCCGCATTTGGGAATAGTGTCAGGCGATGCCACTGGTCGGCGGGATTTCTCAGGGATCTCTCGTTTCGTCCGCTCGTTTGTTCAGGTGCTGCTCCATACATCTTGTCACCCCTCACCAGTGTTTCAGACCTAGATGTTAAGTGCTGACCAAAATCTCTTCACTTCACTACTCGCAATGCTTGTGCCCATACATAATTGATTTGAATAAAATTAAACTGCTTTGTCCTACATTTGGAACGATATGGAGGAAATTGTAGCAGCTGTAGTTCCTAAAAACACAAAGCATTTATTTCCCTAATGATCTGTAGTAAAATAAAGACAGCTGTAATGGGTTGCCTACATGTACAAGCATACAAAATTGTCAGGAAGACCACGAACGTAATGATGGGTGTTTTGGTTTTGCAGTGAGATTCTGCGAGTCATCGACTCTCTGCAGCTCACGTCACGTCTCAAGGTGGTTGCCACTCCTGCCAACTGGACGGTGAGTAAAAAAAAAAATATGCTGACGCTCATATTTTGTTACTAGTACATATCGTGTGTGTGTGTTCCAGTGGTGCCTGATGTACGAGAATTCTCGTATTTGTACGAGGATTTAGAATATTTTTACTCGATGTCCGATATAAAATTGCTGTCATACGTGACTTTAAAGACCAGGTAACTAGTAATGGCCAGGCCTGTAAGGTGTTCGTGGCACACAGGTGCACGTAAAAGAGGTCATCAAAATGTGTGGTACGACGAGAATTTTGATGCCTTGTTCGGAATTTTTTCCTTCCTTGTACGAGACTACGTACTTCGTTTATGATCTGGCAACCCTGATGTGTTCCAATCACCTTGCCTCTTCTGTGTACTCGCTGTGCAGTCGATCATGGTACATAATTAAATTACGATTGTGAATGATTACGTACGCTAGACAACTATCGCTGCATATGGCAGTCTAAATATAGAAACACAGAAATGGCTAATGTGGTTACTTAAAATAAAAATAAATTGTTTTGTCTTCATATATGCCGACTTAGGC
Source organism: Medauroidea extradentata (assembly GCA_003012365.1). NCBI lineage: Eukaryota > Metazoa > Arthropoda > Insecta > Phasmatodea > Phasmatidae > Medauroidea > Medauroidea extradentata. The sequence continues at coordinate 1,749 of PNEQ01016973.1, forward strand.
CTATTTTGTAATGAACGGTTGCACTTCGTTTTCAGATAACAGACAAACCAACAGGTCGTGTTGACAGTAGGCTACTGTACTGTGAAATAATAAATTAGATATATTTGTTTATGTATGAATCAAGTAATTTAAAAACGAAAGGCAGCATCGCCGGGCGGGAGTTTTTCAAATGAAAATAAGTAATTTATAAACTAGTTCACACTTGCTAGTTACGAAATAATTCATAGTTTTTAAAGTAGCCCATAAAAATAACAAAATAAAAACCTGGAATAAGATGTCGGTACAGACTCTGATACCGAACTCATACGTTGAAATATAGGTAAATCATATCAAAAATTAAGTAGGCCTACAAGTTAGTAGTGGAACGTTTCTTTAAGGATTAAAACATTTTGTCATTAAATTACAACCCACTGAGTGTTTCCTATACTTTGAAACGAGTCAAAAGTGTGTCATTTCGATGGGTTTTAATTATCAAAAAACTAATTACCATATGCAACTGTATTTCACATATTGCATTGATTGAGAAATTAATAACTAACAATGGATGCATTGCTTGAGTTGTTTTAAACATAAGCTTGTTGCTCTGTTACAGCCAGGTACGAAGGTGATGATTCTGCCTGAGGTGAAGGACGAAGATCTTCCTAAACTGTTTCCTAAAGGAGTAGAGAAAGTCGTCATGCCCTCTGGCATTACTTACGTCCGCACCACAACTGATTACTGACAATCTTTTTTTTTTTTGTACTTCAGATTTAATTTCAAATCCATACCGCATAATGTAACAATAAAATAATAAATTCACTGAAAATAAATATTACATTTTTTTACTTTGAAAGTTCTATATTCTGTTGTCCATTACCTATTACAGTTTCTGTAGCAATACTTGATATGTGTGCAATACCAGTTAGTAGTATATTCTGCCGGTTTTAATTGATTTTATATTTTTATATTTGTTCCAAGACATAGCTTGTTATGTAGACATACAGCAATTAATTTTTACTGAAGAAAATTTTTTTCAGCTATCATAGTTTTTTGTATAATGACATGTCAGTCTACATTTGCAAAAAAAAATAAAAATATTTTATGTTAGAAAGGCACACAAACTTCCTGACGTACGTAAACGAAATAACTCTCATCACACTGAATAATGGTGTCATGAGCTACATCAAAACTAGTACTACAGCAGCACAGATTTTTATTTTATACTTTAAAATAGAAAATTGTGTTTATTAATTTCATAATTTGAATTCTGTAATTTTTATAAAATACAAAATAAGGTTCAAAGCCATTTTAGGTACTGACATAGCCAGTGACACTGTTCTTCAGAGTGAATTACTTTATTCTGTTAAGTCAATTGGTTTTGCTTCCTAGCATAAACTATTTTACGCAAATTTAAACTGACATGCAATTACACAAAAACAATGAAAACTAAAAATATTTCATAACCGAACATAATTACAGAGTATATCTCACAAAACCCTTCCTTAAAAGGATTATGTACCTGGTGCATATGTTACACACACTTGACGCTACACAAGTCACTTTTTAAAAATTCTGCAAGCTTTTAGAAAACATGATTTTGGGCACTCCTTGAATGGCTTCATAGACAGCTGTAACTCCAAAATACCACCTTAATTTGTAAAGTGCAAAACGAGATGAGTGTATTGGTCTTTACTTTGTACTATCCAAAAGTAAAATTTTAGGACTAATTCTTAAAGTCCAATGGAAAAAAAAGTTTTTACAAAATCATTGCACACTAAGTTTAAACTGCGTAAGAAGTGATATATGTTCCCAAGCATCAAATGCAGAAATTTTGAAACCAGTACAAAATACAAGATTAATAATTGCTTTTTTAAAATATTCATTACATAAATACTTGATCTTTTAAGTAAATGTTCAAAGAATAATATAATTACAGTCTCAACCTTGAATGGACTGAAGAATCTGGATTTAAATGTTACTACAGACCCAACAAGACTGGACTGATATAGAAGTGGAATGAGAAAAACCATTCAACCCATGGAGCAAATGAGTGTTTACTATACGTTAAATGACGAGAACTTAATTTTTTCGAAGGCATCCGAAGTTGACAAGAAAAACCTATAGACCATGACAAAAAAAATACAGCTACGAATAAATAAAAATTAAAATTATATTCAACTTTGTCTTCTGATGTCGAGTTTGTAGGTTTTTCTCGTCAACTTCGGACACCTACAAAAAAATGAGGTTCTCGTCATTTAACTGACAAATTTATTTTAAACTAAATTACAAATTTGATGATTACATGGAATTTATTTTTTCGTGTATAAATTCCTGACTGCAATAAACTTTGGTTAAATATCAGTTATGTCCTATGTGAGGTGTGAGATGCGAGGCACGAGGACCTGACGGCAGTCCTTTGAATGGACTCGAGAAGGAACGAGGGTGCATTAGGGGGAAAAGGGGCTCATAACTGGGATGTAGACACTGTATCTCTAACCGAAAACCAATTTATGAATCAAAAAATAAATGTTACAATGTAATAATGAAATGTAATTATGCATTTGAACAAATGCACGTCCTTAACAAATAGGTAGTTACATTTTATTTTGTATATTGATGAATGTTACAAAAATTTTAGTATAAATACAGTATAACAACTCTGAAATGCCTCTCCCCATCATTAAATTAAAAGATCCAACAGTATTAAGGAAAGATGAACTGCAAACAATTTTGAATGTCTTAGGTGAAAATTAGGTTCTCGTTTAACATGGGAAAGTGGACTCTGCTGGGTGGACTGGAGTGTAGTATATGGATAGAAACATTTACTCTCACACTCAGCAGATTGAAATGTATGAAGATGCCCTAGGCTAGTAAAACAAATTAAGTTTCATTTCCTAGATAAATAGGGTTCCTAGACTAATAGTGAAGAGTGAAAAAAATTCACTCACAAATGACTTCGATCCAGGCATGGCTCACGCCTTTGTTTTTCAATCATTTGTTCTGTTGTAGTCCAATGGATTCCTGAAATGTGTTTCTATAACGTTCAGCCTAGGTTCACTGTATGTGTATAGCCGGTTCGGTATAAAGCGAGCACACAAAAAAACACCCCTAAAAGTTCTATTTTCAGCCAATTTGTATCTTTCCATGCATAACAGCTGATGGAAAATGTCCAACACCTCTGGCCATGTTCCACGACATGTGTGTGTACAAAAAAAATATTGCGCAGTCAGTAGGAACCTATACTGTTTTATAAAACTATATGAATTATATAAAAAATAAAAAAGTCTCTTAATATCTCTCTTGCATTTACAGTAAATGGGAAATTACACAAACTACGTTCTGCAAGAAGCTGGCATCCATACAAGAAACTACAGTTAATGTTAAAATATATGCAATAATGGCTAGAGATTTTTTCTAAAGTTAAATCATTTGTGCTCACTTCATCCTATACATGTTACTCTTAACAGGTTACTATACTTACTAAGTACAGTATAAACAATTTTTTTCAGTACGCAACCTAGAAAAGCAAGCACAAGCATTTATCATGTTTCGATGACTTACATCCTCATATTGATTTAACTTTCAAGAGTTTAAAAGCCATGGAAAGGTACGACGTCAAGCGGACTGGAATAATCAATAAAATCTGAACTACTCATCAAAATTATAAATTTTTTTTTGCCGAGCAGATATTTTATCAGTGGATGTTTATTTATAAAACATAATTGAAAGAAAGAGGCAGCTAGGCTATCAGTATGTATTAAAGACAGGAGCACAAGTAGTACTTATGTTTTGCTACTCGACAGATACACACAAAAATTTAAGACGAGACACAATCACGTAATCCTCTCATGCAGAGATTTTAGGATAGTAAAATTATTTTCAAATCAAAACCAGAGTATTTTTGAAATTCTATTATAGAGGCCTAGATATTATGTATAACATTAAAATTTATAAAAATTATAATTTTCCATTTTTTTGTCAATTTTGTGGTTTCAAGCTCTTATTTTTCTAAGAACCGGTTTCAATTTTTTACTCGAAAGTAAAGCACACTACTGCATAGTGCTATGTAAATAAAATTCCGCTGATAAAATATCTACTCAGCAAAAAAATATCTAATTTGATGAACAGTTCAGATTTTATTGACTATTGAGTATTCCAGTCGTCCACTCGACATCGTACCTTTCCATACCCCTTAAGAAAGCTCACAATCGTAGGGCTGGCAAGTCAAAATTGTAGTTTGTGTCAGAAACGTAACCTGAGTTAAGTTTACCGGTGTTCCAACATTAATCTGACAATATCAACTCCTAACTTATGTTTGATAGTATAGCTAGCAATAGTTAGCAGACAAAAGTCACCAACTGGAGCAAGAAAATGTAATCTGTACAATAACCAAAACCACCAGGAAGTCATGAGGAACGCAAGAAAACAAGTACATAGTATATGCAATACATATAAAATAAAGTGCAAGAAATTTACTGCACACATCATATTTAGCAAGATATCAAACAGACATAAAATACAATTAAACCTTTTTTAACAACCCCCTCTCTATAACAACCCTTTCCTCAAGAAACGCGGGGTTATAAAATAGAGGTTTTACTGTACAATTACACCTCTTTATAAAGACCGCCCCTACGTAAAGTAACGGTTTTTTTCTATTCCCGCCTAAGAACCTGGAACAGCATTACAGTTGCTTCCATCACGATCCAGGTGATTTACAAAATCTGGTCACCCGACAGATAACCAACTCTACTCCATCTCGTGAGCTTTCGATAAATAAGCCAACCATACTCGAGAATCAAGACTTGAGCCACAATGAGTGAGGTGGCACAAATGCAACACGCTGGACTAAATTCCCCAACTCTGGCCAACCAGATTTTGGTTTTCCATGATGTACTACACCGAAAAAAGATCCAGGTTAAAGCCAGGATGGTTTTTTATAAGTCACAACTTTCCCAATTCCTGCCCTTACGTAAAATAGCATGTAACCGTCTTTAAATAAAAATAATAAAATCTGTGAAATTAGGGACAGTTCAGAGCAGTAAAACTGATACTGAAAAAATTTTTTTGTATAATTACCATAGTTGCAGTAACATGCAACCATGCAATTAAATTACTAACTTCAAAACATTGGTCACTTTATATCTGACAGCCCACAAAGCTCTGGATATTGTGACGTGCACTGGAAAAGGTACGCAACCCAACCACCACTTAGCATAAAATAAATAATGCAATAAATATATGTAACAAGTTTTATTTAATAAAAAACAAATACAACAAAAAGTATCAAAATAAATGTATAACTAATATATCTAAAAATAAAAAGCATATTCAAAAATTACAATAAACACTACAGCTTCTGGTCACTTTGTTTCCGCAAGTTTGTCTGTAAGGTGACCACTATCCCTCGAGAAACCTGAGTGTTATAAAGTAATACTATTGTACTGCTAATACAGACCTCACTCTTCATACCCAATCTTACGAGTCGTACTTTCTTACTTAAACATACAAAACTGTCTCTTCTATAGTGCATTTTCAACATAAAATACACAGGATTCAAATGTCTTAACAAATTCTTAGAGATAATGTTAGAATCTCCAAGGAAAATCCAAATATTTCAACTAACACTCCTTCCACACTGAACATACGTGAATCTATCACATTCAAGTACACAAGCACCTTACTGTACCACATAATTTACAGCTGTACCACTGTGTTGTTATCCGAGCACTGAAAACATTGATTGAATGAGAACTTCCTCTATTTTACAATTACCACAACATGGAATTCACAACATATTGGCATTAATTTAATGAAACTCTTTATAAGAGGCAGCAATTCCACGAGGTACAAGGGTCATTTTCTACATTACAGTAGAACCTAGATCTAACGACAGTCCACTGGTCCCAATTGTGTCATTATATCCTAACATCCCCTAAATTTTTTCCCTAAAGTGTGTATATTGATTCAAGTTTGTGTTAAAGCAGGCAGACTTTATTGAATAAAAACCATAGTTGGTTACTTTTTACCATTTCCCTGTACCAAAAATTTTTACACCATTAAGCACACCAAATTTTTCAGAGCTGAACGCTTCCATTAAAAAAAACAGTAAAACTCGCAAAGACATTCCGACGAGATACGTTTTCCCAGCTGAGTCGTTTGGTTCATTTGGTCCCATCACTTTCGTCATAAGAGCCATGTTAAATTTTCCCACATTTTACGATTTGCCACGTGCCTGGTTTCCCGTGTAATACGGTCACTTTAGTATGAAAGCTTAATAGTTCAATAAATATTGTACATGATTTTCTTTAGTAAACAAAAATGAAAGGAAACTGCAAGAACAATACCACATTTGTTTCAGTATATACACTACCATCATAGATAACTTACATTAGATGTAGCGTTTCACAGACGTTAACGAGCAGGTACACTCGGGATGGCCAACGCATGAGCTTAACACGAATCGAAATAATCCGCCATTGTGTTCCGTTTCTCACATCAGTAACAATAACTCGTAGTAACATTTATAAGAATGGTGGGAAATAGGCTGCTAGGCTAAAGTAATGTGACATAAGTACAAGTACTTACAGTTGATACTTGTAAATAGGTACACACACACGAAGGGACGAAACGTTTTTGCGCAGAAGCGCGGTCGCGAAGTTTCGGCAGTATTAAACTGGCTTCCTCGGGTAGCAAGACATGGCACACTGCAATCCAGCAGCAGTGTGTGCTCTGTTACCTGTAAGCCTAGGGGCCGGAAGGCGAACTAAGCACGGCGGGAATTTCAAACATGGGGCAGTAATGTAGGTCTGGGTGTGATGGCTTGCAATGAATAGGGGGAGGGAAAGTGAGTTATCTGATATTGAGGCCTGGAGGTTGTCTTGATTTTGTGATATATTGGTGGGCAAGTTCCCAGTGTCTGAGCTCTGAACTATTGTAAGAAGATGGCAAGGATTTCAAAATTCTGGTGCTGTAGCAGGAATCAAAGTCTTTGCTGTGGGAAACTGCATGAGCTGCAACTGGCTTTTCTTGTGGGCAGATGTTGCGTCCAGCTAGGGCTTGCTTTGTGTTTAGAGTGTTGGTGGTTTGGCCTATGTACTCTGCATCAGTGTTTACTTTGGAGCTGTTATACCAGGTTTGATGTAGCACAAAGCGCAAAAATGTGTGTCGTCCCTTCGTGTGTGTGTACCTATTTACAAGTATCAACTGTAAGTACTGTACTTGTACTTCTGTCTGTTATATTCTGCTAAATGAGTGTAAATTAAAAGCAAAAAAAATATTTTAATTTTTTTCAAGATCGTGTATGTTTTCTTCAGATCTTACATTAAATTGTACTTGCGACTCCAATAAAAAATAAAGAATGCTCCTATAACGGTAACTGAACAAACCCTGTGCGATGCATAGAACATACTTTTTCTCTCGTATTTATGTCTTGCTGAACATCCACCTATCTATGACTTCCGTAAATGTTATTTCTTTACCGCGTGCATGTTGAACATGTTAAATATGGTTATTAAACATATTTGTGTTGCATAAGTATGGTATTGATAGCGTTTAATGTGAAGTTGAGTAGGACGTCGATAAAACGGAAAAACTGTTAAAGAAAAACTCACAATATTTCAAAAAGTTGATTCTAATCCTTCAGCATCCCGTATCAGCATTTCTAAAGAACTTGGAATGCCGGCATCAACACACAATTCAATTGTTTCAAAACGGGACGAAATATTACATTAAGCTGCCAACACGTCTTCCAGTTGCAAGAAACGAAAGTTGGGGAGATAGGAAGAAGTTGAAAAACCACTGCTTGAATGGTTTAAGCAGCAATGTGCCCAGAACATACCGCTGAATGGCAGTATTGTGAAGGAAAAAGCAGAACAAATTGCAGTTCGTCTCGGAATTGGTTTGCAAGATTCAAATGGCTGGATAGATAGTTTCAAAAACAAGTATGGAATTATGTATAAATGTGTGAGTGGGGAATCAACGCGTTTAGATAAAAGCATCAACTGACTCCTGGGTCTCTTTATTGCCTACACTTATTTCCGAGTGCAACCCTAATGACGATTTTAATAATGATGAGTTTGAACTCTTCATCAAAATGCTGCCAGACAGAACACTTACAAAGAAAGGAGAAAATTGTCATGGAGGTAAACTGAGCAAAAAGAGTCTTGCTGTTTTGGTTGGAGCAAATATGGATGGATCAGAGAAGCTGAGCTGCCAATCCTTGTTATTGGCAAATCTAAGAAACCTATGTGTTTCAAAAATGTAAAAACCTTGCCCTGCAGATATGTCAACAAGTCTGCTTGGATGACTTGACATTTTTTTAGCAGCACACTAGACCCCCGATTTTACGAATACTCACGGTTCCTCTCATCGCATTCATAAATTCGCTACCTTCGTAAATTTGATAGCGGCTTATTTTCAAACTGTTCACTGCCGCATATTTAAATGGATTTTCATTATTTTTGTTTTATTTTTAATATTGTGACTCTCAAGTAATAACTGCAACTCTACAATTCATATTTTAATGCCGTGAATTACATAATGTACGTTTTATTCATTGTCAGTGTAATTCCTTACAATTTTTTTTGTCGTAGAATTTTGTTATTTTTTGAGGGTTCCTGAGATTGTATTCGTAAAATCGCTACCTTCGTTAAACCCAGGGTTAGTAAAATCGGGGGTCTAGTGTATTTGCACTCCCTTGACTCTAAAATGTGATGCAAAAACAGGAAGACTTTGCTTTTCCTTGATCACTGCCCAGACCACCCAAAAACTGTTGCAAACTTACTAAACATCACCCTGCAGTTTCTGTCTCCCAATTCCACGTTGGTTCTTCAACCAAGGGACCATGGGTTGAACTAAGGCGCAGCACATCAGCACACACATCTAGATCCTCCGTATTTCGTCCCTACATGACCTGGTGGCTGAACGAGCATGTAGCCAGTTCACATGGGGCACTGAAGTACCCTCTGTACATTTTCATCCTAACATGACTTGAGACTGGCAAAAACTAAGTAGATATAATTTAATCTGTAGTACTGATAACGTGAACAGGTGTATTCTGTTGACGATAGATTACCAGTTTATCCAAGCAAACGATAAATCCCAGGAGTTAAATGATGGCTACCTACCATATTTCATAGTTTACTCGTACTTGAACGTAGTTAACATCTCTGGTGCAGAAACATAAACAAAACATTGTGGTGCAACGATTATGAGATGAAAGTATTTTTACCATTTCTGTCACCTTAAAAATTAGAAGCGAACACTGTGAGATAAAATACGGTATTTAAAAAAAAAATCCCAAAATATGTAGCTGCTCTATATTTCAGTCCCCAATCTGGCATACCTGACAAAGTTCCAATAGTGCAGGATATACTTTGTACAATATAATTCTATTGCAATATAATTTCAAAAAAGAGTATAAATATCACCGAAAATTTCCACGGTAATGAGATTGCAAAGTCAAATGATTGAGGCACATAACACCTGCATTTTGCATTATCAATACTTGACTACATACAGTACCATGGTTCGTACTCCCTTTTTACAATGAAAAATAAGGACTTTCTACAGACAGAGATACAGGTACTGTACTTACAGATGATACCTGTAAACAGGTACACGCACACAAAGGGACGAGAGACATTTTTCCGCGGAGGCACAGTCGCAACGTTTTGCCAGTATTAAACTGGCTTCCCAGGGCGGCAAGACATGGCACAATGAGTGTGCTAACGAATATTCTTAAATACCTAATGTAGCAATAAATTTGTACTTTCTGCATTTTGTATAAATCTTGTTTTAAAAATTAAAATTGGTATTTTTGAGAGGTCCTAGGAATGTTGTTAGATGCTGTTGTAATTAGATCTAGGTTCTACTGTAATTAGATTTGCAGATTATCTGAAATCTTCACTATCTGCTATATCAACTCAATTAACGTGGACAATCAGAAGTTGATTGCATATGCTGTGGCAAACATTAATGCTTATGCCACTACAAAATTCCTTTGACTTTTAAGAAAAACAACATACAGTGAAACCCCTTATTTACACTTTCCAAGGTGACAGGGCGAAAAAGTGTAAATAGCGGGAAAGTGTAAATGAAGGGAAATCTCATAAAAACCATTCAGCTTACCTTATTTAGTACTTGTGTTTTTATGTTGCTTAAAAAACTCTCTACAGGTAAAATCAAAGTGATAGAATTCATGCAAGCTATGTATTTATCATATTTGGTACAGTGTAAGTTACCAATATCGGAATCGAATATACTGTTGCAGGAAGATTTATGGCACGTGCACATACCAAGAGAACATCTTAAAATGTTAAGATCCGATTTTTTTTATCGTTTGGTAAATACTGCTCCGCATTTTACCCTTTTTTTTTTTTTGCAAATGCTATCATGAATTTAGACAAAAACGGTAAGCATTTGAATGGGAATGTACAGTTCTTCATTATTCAGATCATCACATGTTCCCACGAACTCATCACTTCTATTATTACAGTATGTTTTTGTTTTATCGACAATGTCAGCTATTTCTTTTAGACTACATTACCGTTTTATAACCATCTAAAACACGCTGCACTAAAATGGAAATTATTTAAAACACAACTGTTTGTAATAAACATTTTCAAACACGTTTTGAAAATTTTAGGTTAAAGTTACCGTTATTTGCGCTTACAAAGACAAACGAACATACGTAAAGAGATCAATCGATCAATGTTGCCAACGTGAATATATCTATCGATAGCGTCCGAGACAATCGATAGCGCTAGCGGCAGCAAAGTTTTCTTGCCGCCATCTTGAATTTATTGTGCCGTGAGCGCTAGCATTACACGCGAACACGGTCATTCTCCTATGGGTTTGTCACGTGATCAACAACCTGTTCTGCTGTTTCTTCTTTGTTCTATTTCCAAACCAGTTTAGATGTCCTTTCTTTGTCATCTATGACTTTGAAATCTCGTGTTTTTATTGTCTTCGGATGGCGAAAACGTGGGCGAAAAACGTAAACAGCGGGAAAAATAAAATTTTGATGATGTGATATGCGGGAAAATGTAACATTGCGCTAAATGGCAAACGGGACCTGAAGCAAAAAGTGCAATTCGCGGGAAAACGTAAATAACGGTAACGTAAATACGAGGTTTCACTGTATCCAGAAGAACACCATGACTGGCTCATACCCCAAAACATACAAGTTCAATGTACTAATCAAAGACAGATACCTTGCACTGCATGTATCATTACGTACAATGCTCAAGTCATTCAACTAGCATACATTATCTCCATTGGCCACACACATCTACAAGAGCTTACGTGCTGACAGTCATCTTACAGTGTAAAAGGAAAGCTATAAATAAGGCCTGCTGGCATACCACTGTACAGATTATAAACATTATTGAAAAGTTGCTTCATGCCTGATTAGACCATGAAAACATACAGCTAAAAAAAACTAGACACTGTAGTAATTTAAAGTTACTTTTACAGCTTGTTACCTTATCCTGTATCTGAAAGCAAACCAAACTTGAGACATGTTTTCCTGATACCTGAATAACAATTGAACCTTTGCAGCACGTATTCTCAGCAGGACAAGCAAATGATCACACATGCTTCAATTTTGCACACACTCCACTCACTCAATGCAAGACAGATTTTTGGGCAGATATTTAAACCAACTTACTACTAATGACAGATACAATTTGTCACCAGTATCTTTCATAAGTAAATATATATGTAATTAATACAAAGTAGAGTTAAACATTAAGTATACTTAAATAACAGCAAACGGCAGTGCTTACACAGTATTTACAACCCGAAAAAAGATAAAAAAAAAAAAACTAGTTGAAAATAGAACATAAGCTAGTTTTTCAAAAATGATCACATTGTGAATCACTGATACCACAACAATATTTGTAAACCTACAGTTACTGGCAGCACTCAAACTCCATCTGAAACTATGACTATATTCCACTCCAAAATAGAAATTTGTTGTTCAACATTAAACATACACAACAAACATAACTAAGCCTATTAACATTACTTTTATTCCTCAGTACAATCCATATAAAGAACTGATTTAACATAAGCAGTAATGTAAATGCAAAAGTTTCATTCACACAATTTCATATTGGAATAATGCATAGGCCGCTAGTTAACCAATTAATACTGTATGCAGACAGAATGTTGAAGTACGCCAAGACTGGTACTTCTGGACAGAAATACACAATGAATGAGATTAGCACAATAAAAAAGATAGCAGCCTGTGAGTACTTCTACAATCTGCCTACATATTTAAACAATTTCATATTGATTGATTAGGTTACTAAAATTAAAGTTTAATTAAAAAATACTTGTATCGAACGTGCTGGCTCAGACGAAGCCATTGTATGCAATCATTTGCTTACATAGTTATCTGATTTCAGTTAATTTTTCAGTACTTTATAATAAAAACAGTTGCCCAAATATCTGCCTCTGCAATACATTAAGTAAATTATGTTATACTGTACATTACCCCATTCAAAGAGAGAACACAGCAGAAGTTACAAAATGTATGAAAAATATCTCCAAACAATTTTTATATGGGAACAGTATAACGCAGAACAGAGAACAAAACAACACACTTGCACTCCTTTGCATGAATAAGATAAGGTGCTGACAGTTACCTTTTAACAGGCAAGCACATGACAACTGTGCATCCAGCCATCCGCTCATTCATTCTGCATAACAGTGAACTTTTACTGAGCGGCAGAGGCTGCTTGTATAAAGGAAACAACTGATCCATCCTTCTACAAACATACATCACAATGTAGATCAACAACTGTGAAAACTTCAGTGTTTTATTAGTATCACTTCAGCCTGCCAGCAGCATTGGCTTTGTTAACACATGCCGACAAAATAAACAATTGTACAAAGAGCACGAGCCCAAAGTAAATATATTAAACCGCTGAACTGACAGTATCTCTGCGGCAATCTAAGGGCCATTTGTTGATAAGATACAGAGTGCTACTCCTTGTATCTAAAATAACTTTTTTAAACTACACATGGTGAGAAAAACAAAAGTGATGGAAGAGATGTTAAATATCACTACAGCAGCTACAAGTGCTACTCTTTTCAAGGATATGAAGAGCTACGCCTTCATTGCAAACTTAACTCCTTTGAGACAATGCATCCAAACGAAACTACTTCCCTCCGCAGTTACTTTATTTATAACTGCGCAAAACATATAACCTGAGAAGTAAACAAGCCCTGTAATCTGATCCCCACAGCAAAACTGGCACCCGCGTGACACGTTTCAATAAAAATAATATGGCTGTTAAGTAACAAATCGCTCCCAATTGCTATTTGACTCCTCAAACACTGGTACGCCTAAGCGAGTTGGAATAAAAGCTCCATGGTTCATCCTTGGAGCCACGCGAGGTCCTTTTTAACGAAAAAACTTCCGATGCTACCAAGACTCATGGCTGCAACTGGCTCGGTGAAGAATCAACTACAACAGAACCGTCAATCGATAGAAGATATCAGGCAGGCACATTCAAAACCACTTATGCTGGAGTGGAACCATTCACGCCGGCAGCAAGTCAAAGTCGTCGCTAACGTGAACCATCGGAACATGCAGTTCTTCGATGACAGGTTTGGCTTTGAACTCGCATATACCCAGCTCCTTCATCTTCCACTCCCAATCCATCTTCTGCACAGCATGGAGAGACTCTGCTTCATTGTGGTGGCGTAGCAGCATCGACTCCTGAAAAACATATAGTGCATATGCAGGTACATGTCTCACGTTTCAATGTGTCAGACAGCAATGAAATTAAATTCCAATACACTAACAATGATCAAACTGGCCTACATACACTAGACCCCCGATTTTACGAATACTCACGGTTCCTCTCATCACATTCGTAAAATCGCTACCTTCGTAAATTCGATAGCGGCTTATTTTGCCCCCCCCCCCCCTTCCTTAAAAGAAAATTTTAAAATTGCATTTTTTCTGCAAAGTGTCTCTAGGCCCCGACTTCCGTAGCGTTTTGCGGGAAATTAATTAACGTAATGATGTAAACATAAATTGATATCAGTAGCCAGACGTCACACTGTTGAGCGGTAGATATGACCGACCCTTATCCAAAAAAATGAGAAAAATCGAGATTCCGAGTGTCTTCTCTCAACAGAATAGCCCGACTCCCGTAGCATTTAACGGAAAAATAAAGCAAGTGATAGTTTAAATATAAATTTATATCAATAGTCAGACATATTACGATCAAAAGAACACCGCTAAACAATAGATATGATCGACCTTTGTCCTAAAAAAATGAGAAAATTGAGATTCCGAGTGTCTTCTCTCGAGCGAATAGACCGACTTCCGTAGCATTTAACGGAAAAATAACGCAAGTGATAGTTGAAATATAAATTTATATCACTAGGCAGACGTCTTATGACCAAAAGAACACCGGTAAACAATAGATATGATCGACCTTTGTAAAAAAAACGAGTTGTGGAGTGCCATCTCACAAGCGAATAGCCCGATTTGCATAGCGTTTAATGGGAAAAAAAAGTAGGCATTCCTTACTAGTAAAATGCCCTTGTAAATTATTCACCAAAGAAAGAAGGAATAAGCGAATGCATTTATTCATTGCGCAGTTTTATATAACTTAACGTAAAAACATTCCCTCGACGTTGTTGTTGAGGAATTGTACGAGAACGTAGATACTAGTAGCGTGCAGAGCCGACAGATAGCGCAACTGTACGAACGTTCACAAGATGGCAGATAGATAGCGGCACCGTAGCATATACCGACGTTGTTCCAAAAATGCCATTTTGTGACGTTCTTACCTAAAATCGTCGAGAATTACACGTATAAGTGATTGAAAATAATCACTTTCACAGTCAGTATATGCGGTAAAAATAAATTAGGAGTTCCGGGATTACGTAATACACGAACGTCTATTTATTTTCCAAGTTCGACATACCCAGAGACAAATGTTTCTACACTTGGAAAATAGGTAGCGCTATTATAGTGCTCACTTGTGAAACCCACGTTTTACGACACGCAGTAATGCATTGTTTAAGCAAATTACGCCAAGTTAATTGTTTTAATTACGTATGGTGTTAACGCAATAAAGAAAAATATCACGCTATTATTTATAGGGTTCGTGTAAAAAAGTAAACTGATTCGGCGCGAGACGAGAGAGATAAGACGCCGTGAAACAGTCTAGGAGGAGGCTGTACTATAGTTAAATGAGCATGTGCGCATGCGCTGGAACTTTGTGCTATAGTACGACCTCAATATAGATCCTAATATGTCGTAGTTGGAGACCGGCCGGCCGGCTTGGCACAGGCGGCGGCGCTGAAGCCGCGTGGTTTTCAAACTGTCACTGCCGCATTTTTTAACAAATTTTCTCTATTTTTGTTTTATTTTTAATATTGTGACTTACCAAGTAATTTCTGCAACTCTACAATTCATATTTTAATGCCGTGAATTAGATACAGTATGTTTTATTCATTGTCAACGTAATTCCTTACAATTTTTTTTGTCATTTAATTTTTTTATTTTTTGAGGGTTCCTGAGATTGTATTCGTACAATCGCTACCTTCGTTAAATCCAGGGTTCGTAAAATCGGGGGTCTAGTGTATATGGCAATAACTACTTACAGTGCAGCCAAAACAATTTGACTCAAAACTTTTGAGCTTAGTTATAAGAGGAACCTATAATTTTTAGTTATTTTCAAAATTTACTTTTTACTATCAAATCTTAAACTGACTTTATAAGTAGAAACACTGTACTTATTGCAAAATTCAAGCTATATTTAAATTTACTATTTTAGTTTAAATTCACTAGCTTTACAAAAACTGTGCAAAATAGTAAAAGAAATGCATCACTTCTGATATGCTCAAAGTATGGTACAAAATACTAAAGTAATAGCAGTTTTCAACCACGAAAGCAAGTTTCTATAGTGTTGAAGTACCGTATTTTTGTTTAAAAAATAACATTTTTTCCTTTAGGGCCCTGCCTACCTCAGAGTACAGACAGAAGCAATAATAGGATTTTATATGTTAAATTATCTTTGATGTAGCTCCGTTACAATTGAAGCTATATGTATGCCACCAATGACTTTTTTACTCATCTCGGCGCTGCGCACGTAGCTAAAGGATCTTTTGGGCAGTTTTTTCAATATTCCCAAAACTAAGTAGTAAAATGGTATTCTTACACAATGAAAACACTCGAAAACTACTAGCTACTCCCAATTTTTTTCCTGCAACTTCATTCATATAACAATATTATCATGTAGTAAATTTTTGAAATTTATTTTAGTTTCTGTTTGTGTTTTGGAACGTCACCGACTGCTGCGAGATTTCGCAATGAACGCCTGCCTTTGTGCCGGATCCGCTGACCACTTCTGGAAGTATCCTGATTAATGTGGATCAGGCACCCTTCTTAGCAAGGGAAATAGTTTTTCGTCTGGCAACAAAGGAGTGTTGCAAAACTCAGTGCCCAAGTGTAGGCCTCGCCGGGATTACTGGCCAGACCATTGCTGACTCAGGAGGAGAGTCCGCATCGACAGGCAAGGTTAATGTTTTTCAGAGTCTTGTTGTAGTCGCCATGTAGTAAAGACGTATGTGACATGGTCATCCTTCTAAGGTGGGCTCTCCCACCCTAGGATTGGTTTAGGGTTTGTAAAGCCCAAATGTTAATTGTCGTGACATTGAACTCGAGAGCTACTGCCTGCAACCTTAGCGATACGCCCTAATGAAGGATGGGCGGGCTGCAGGGCGATGACTTTGAGACGGCCGGAGAAGAAGTCTGGTTCCTACACACAAGTATGTATTTGTATCGTTTTAAGTTTGTTGTAAGATTTAGTTCAACGTTTGGTTAGATTTAAATAATTACTTTAAATTTTATGTTTGAGATTTAATTGCCGCACACCACTGTGATTCAGCTCTGTCTAAAATATTATTTTGCAAGTCTTGCCTCAGCCTACACTCATTTCAGTCTTGTATGATTAAACAAAATTTTCTAGTTATAAATCTCTCTAAAGAAAAATTCAAGACATAGTTTCCGAAATTTGAAGACTGCAAAACTTTTGTAAAACAGTAACATTTATTATTTGTCAAGGACTTTATCTATTATTTTTATTTAATTATCTTCTTTCTGAAATTCTAATTAATTCTTTTAATATTGTTTATTTATGGTTTGAGATTACTCTTTTGTATAACTTTCCTGGATTAATTAAATTTTGTTACCAACTTGTATTTGAAACGTCCGTGTCAGCTGCATTATTTATTTATTTCTGCTGGAATAAACTACTGTATAAACCCACGTACCACCTGCACCTTTTTGCGAAAATATAGGTTTCTAAAAGTGGGGTGCGGGTGGTACATTGGTCAAACTGCACATGGGCCATTTTTGCACTGACGAAAAAGCACTGCCATAGTACAACTTGCCACCTTTATCCTTAAGCAAGGTACTGTGTGAGGTAAAGTGAACCCTAATTCACGTAACGGCTGTGATAACCTAGTGGAATGATGTCAGCCGCGCGGCTGAGTTGTGCACTGTGCAGACGGTTGAAGATAGGATGGAATGGGCAGGTGGAGCGAAGCGAGATGGGTGGGGGAGGGGTGGGAGGTAGAGCCCAGCAGCGTAGGTCACATTCCATTCGATGTTGCCACATTGCAGCTTGCTGCGCACAAACATCTCTAGCGTGATAGCGAAGCACAGCACATACCGTTTAGTACAGAGTGGTTTCATACGTGTATTCATAGCTGAAAGTAGAAATGAGTCGTAAGAGGCTACGTTCATTCACAGTTGCGGAAAAATTAAAGATTATTAGTGAAGCGGGAAAGTTCGGTAACCGTGCTGCGGGAAGAAAATTTGATGTCGACGAATCGAGTGTGCGAGATTGGAGGAAGAATAAAGACAAACTACAAACGGCCAGTGGTAAAAGACGTGCGTTTCGTAGTGCGGCAGCGAAGTTTCCGGAAATCGTCGCGTTACTGGGATGAGCCGCGTGCCTTATCGATCGTTCATTGCAGAGCGCGAGACAAGGAGGCGGGAGTGAGAGAGCAAACGGTAACAGCTGGGCTGGCAAGGTCACGCGCGCGCCAGTCAGATCTTATCTGTTGCCCGCTACAGTGCCATGCAGCACTCACCCGGCTTCTATTTGTCATTGTTATTAAATATCTTGACCAAAAAAATATACATTTTACATTGCAATTCTTTAATATTTGTGACTGTTTAAAACTAAACTCCCTTCTCATACAAAACGATTTTCTACACACAGATCTGTTCCAAAACTTTTTACCCCACAATGTCATTCTAAAAATCAGGGTGCGGGTCTTACACAGGGGCGGGTGGTACGTGGGTTTATACGGTATGTTCATGGTTTCGTCTTTCCTGTTTCTTTACGAGTCAAAACTTTTTTTGAAAAAGTCACTACAATTCTAGCAGATATCAAAAACCAGCAGCATCGCTCCAACCATACTTTATTTCTCGATGCAGAAAATTGTTTGTGTCCGGAAGCGATTATTACAAAACATGACTGAGCCCCACCGCCAGAGCTCTGAGGTAGGATTTTTTTGTTGTAAAATGAAGCGTAAATGTAAATATTTTTCAATATTTACATATCTGCTGCAAGAACTCTTCTCAAAAAATACAGGAAATGATTTATAGTGTGCACGGTAAACATGGTGGGGATTAAAAAAAAATCTCTCTAACCCATTCATGTGCATCAATAACTATTGTGTCACCTGTTGAAAAAGATAGGTACAGCCATTATGCAGTGTTTTTTATATTCATTTTTAAACCTTTAAACTAATGATGCGGCCGTTATGCAGGTAAATATGGCATATGTTGAAATTGTGTGCAATGAAAACTGAAGTAAAAGTTTGCGAGATAACTGTAAAATAATTAATAAACATGCGCAGCGGTGGCCATCGTAACATACAGGCTGCCCCGCTCATGCAACAAACTGGTTCACTTACTGCACGCTAAAAATACTACTCTAGCATTTTTAGCACCAGCGTTAACTAGAGGCTCTACTGTAATCTCAAAGGTTCCCATCCCTGCAATAGTCCACATTGTGGCTCCTGTGCCTCCACCAGCCTTCTACTTCATTCAAAAGTAGGTTAACCAATCCCATTTACCACATCCAAGGCAGTTAAAACTGTGCTACCAAAAACTTAATCCACCAGCTACAGTGAGAACACTCTGATGCTGAATATATTGGCCTCACCACTAACACACTCAGACAGAGAGTGAACGGCCACAGAGCAGACACCAGACAAGCCATAGCGGGTAAAAACACCAACCCACAGGAAAAACCAGTTGCTGCCCATGCAGCCCACCATAACAAGGACTTCGGCACATGCTACAGCATTAGAGTGGTGAGGGCCCTGTCACCTACAAGCAACAGCTCTGAACTTAGACAATGGGAACTAGCTCATCAGTATATGTATCACCAAATCCAGGCAACCATCAGCTCTCAATACCAGTCGGTCAGCTTTCCACAACCATTTCACTAGCATCTCCTCATAAACACTCGACACATCCTCTTCTACATGACGCTTTTGAATCTCCCACCTCATATCAGTTCAACCATTGGCCGCTGGGTGCATCAGCATCTGTAGCCACACCGCAGTCAGCCATGCCTCTTCACCCAAGGAAGCTGCTCTAAACAGATAAGCGTCGCGGTACGTGCTTCCGCAATTATGTCATAGTCCTATATTTTGTGTGTATTTGACAAGTACCAAAACGTAAATACTTATGCTTCTGTCTTTCATACATACTGATAGCCTAGCGGCCACTTCCTTTCAATTATAAAGTTTACATCATGCCATTTTCCGAGACTCCATTCTGACAACATATACTGTATGTCACGTCATTACAAACATAAACTCCTTTGTTCGTAATTAATAGTATTGCTATATTAAAAGATTAAATATTTATTTTATCACTACAAATTTCAAACAAAAATAAACGGGAAACACGTAAAACAAATACATTGCGTTACTTAACCCAAACAACTGCAGTTTCATGTTTCTTTTGATACTCTTGAAACTCGCTTTTGCATCGAAAATTGATTACATATAAATTTGTATAATTTACTAAGGAAAACTTCAAAAAGTACGCAATTTTTTCGTAACTTTGCACGTAGTCGATATATTTCACGATTTCAACAGAAGTGGCAAATTTTGAAAAATTGAGAGATTTCGCAAGTTGCGTAAAACAAGCATGTCCAGTAATTACAATATTCACATTTTTCTGGATTTTCATTTTATACAAAAAAAAATTTATCTTCAGACGAACATAAAATGCAAGGGTTGTCTTATATTCAAAGACATCTATTTTCTTATAAATAAGATAATATTACCGCTAAGTTGCGACGTGTCCAAATTGATGTCTTGGGAAATAAAACTGAATATTTTTCTCTGCTTACATTGTGTAAAGTGAAAGATTTTAATGACATATGGCCACCACTGCATAGTGGTGGAACAAAGCATTGAAAGACATAAAGGAATTTAAGAAAATATGCATAAAGGCCACACCTGTATTTTCAGTGACAGAAGGAACTGCAGCAGGAAGGTGTTTGTTTACTTTTTGCGAATGGGGCTCATGAAAAACTGATGGCATGCTCTCAAACATCTCAGAAATAAATGTCACAGTTGAACATTACAGATTATAACTCTTCTACGAAATCATCCGCGTTTTCCTGTATCGTCTTCATTGTTTTGTTCAGTCTTAAGTCTGTGAAGTCCTCATGGGTGTTATAAAGTCTCGTGTGTTATTTGGTCTGCATTCAAGTAATTGTGCTTACTATATTTTAGTGGCACTAGTCTTTTCAGGTGTACAGGATAATTAGTTTGGTTTCACAAGTAAGAAGAAAACTGGAAGATTAATTTTTCATATGATGTGCAAGAATCGAGGGTCAAAGTAGAGGAATGACTATGCTACAAAGGAAAACCAACTGACTTACGAACTGAAATAATTCGCACAGAATAACTATGTGGCAGACTACAATGTCCCCTATATATGTACTAACATTTTCTACGAGACTAAACAACTTTTTTTCAAATAACTCCTGCAAAAATTTTAGGAAATCCACTACTTACAACTGGAGTTATACTAAATCACACATTTAACTTAAGTAAAAGGATTTTAACCAGGGCTTTCCTACTACAGCATATAGAACACACTTCTCCTTACGCAGCATTCACAGGTTTACAAACTAACCTTGATCTTCTCCCACTTGTCGTCAACATCCTGTAGCCAGCTGAGGAACAAGCGACCATTGTAACGAGAGCGGGCATTGCGGTCTTTCTCCTCCTGCTCAGGTGTGATGACATTATACACCTCCTCGTCCTTGAGGATAGTGCAAACAGAGAATGGCAGTGATTGGTTGGCCAGGGCTCTTGCTGCCCGTCCATGCACCCTGAGGATCTCCTGTTCCACAGACAGAACCAGCTTCTCCTTCTCTATCACGTGCTGCAAAACATACATTGACTCAAGCCACTGTCAACTGAACGTTACAGAAAAGTAACTAATGTTCTAGGTAAACTAGTTTTATTTAAGTCATTACTCAATCCTAGAAGCACACCTATTTCAAAATAAGTTTTTAAGGGAACTATTAATACTTTGCAACAGTGTACTTGTGGTTTATCTTGATATTCATAGGGAAGACAAATAAAACAAATTACAGTAAATTCTCTCTAGTACGTCACCCTCCTTAACGTACAATTCAGTATAACGTATGATGACGACGTCGGTCCCTTGAAACACCCACTTAAATCAATAGGCTTAATATGCATATAGCGTACAATTTTCCAACGCCGTAATCGTACTTCCTCTGCATTACATATATTTATAATTCCAGATCATAAATAAGTTAGAAATTATTCACGGCGCAAACATTGCATTAAGATAGTATTTTCTATAATTTTACATTCGCGTCTCGTTAAAGTTGTTGTTGTTGATTGTTTACGTGGCACAGAACTAGCGCGAAAAAAAATATGGTCGCATCAGTGTGGGCAACACCGGAGATTTCACTTCTCTACTTCAACGAAAACATTAAAATTTTTTCTGCGTGTCACGTTTTAATTCTAAACCAAATTGTTATTGCAGAATCAAAATTGAAACTACGTTGATTGAAATAAAGGAAAATACGCTACGAGAAAGAGGTTTTAAT